>JANIPN010473094.1:3033-30782 GCA_027478595.1 Erythroxylum anguifugum
TTGCCAGTTATTAGAATGATGTTCGGAGCTCTGCGATACGACTCCAACACGGACGACATTCAGTTCGTCGATCATACGTATGGATTCCTAGATGACCGAAGCTCGGGGTCCGCGCAGCGCTCGGCCTGTGACCACTGCCGGAGTAAGAAGGTACGTCCACCAATCACCAAAAAAGTTCCTGGCATCGAGCTGCTGGCCTGACTGAAATCCCACAGCTTCGCTGCAGCGGTCAGAAACAAGGATGCTCCCGTTGTAAAAGCGACAGAGTCAAATGTGTGTATTCTTCCACTACGGACGACGGACGATCAAAACGTCGAAAGCAGCTGGCCGAGCCCACCGCTCCGAGCAGTCGGGGCTCCAGCCGCAATAACAGCGCCATCGGTCGGAGTGCGCGACCCACGCAAGATGCCAAACAGTCGTCAGCTACGGAACTTCAACGAGAGAGCAGCTCGGAGCTCCAGTTCAGTCCGCCCGGGAGGAAGGAAGACGAAGTGCTCGACGCCAAAGGCCACGACCCGATGGCTGAGACCTTTGGATATCCATGTGATTTCTCCGACGAAGACCCATTCCCCCTCATCAACTGTGATCAAATATCAACCCCAAAAAGTTTGAACGAAGCCAATTTCTGCTCCGGTTCAGATACAGACTTCTCGAACCTATTCTCATCTGCGCCAACCACTCACATGTCTGACGCATGGGATCTTCGACTCTCGCCCTGCATACCGCCGATGTCGGCGCGAATGGGTCGCGAAGAGTTCGACGATTTAGGTCGGCACACGCCCTTGTCCGCGCACGACATGGATCTACTCCACCCGGATCCATCTAGCGGGCATGTGTCGGAGTCTGAGCAGCCCCCCACCCCAGCCTTCTGCGGATGTCTCAAGCTCAAAGTCAAGATGCTAGAGGAGCTTGGGTCGCAGCAAAACGCACGTGGTCAGCTGGACGATTATTTGACCTCGCACAAAAGCTACTTGGCTCGGTGTCGGACCGCACTAAGCTGCAGTTCCTGCATGGCTAGTTCCGAGTCCGTGATGCTTCTTGTGCTGATTTATGAGCGCTTGGTGGAGTTCAGTAGTTCAATGGTCGACGTGTGTCTCAAATCCAATCGGCGGGCCACGTCCTCGTCGGCAAACTCGGTGTCGTCCGAGGGCCGCCGCCTCGTTCTCGGACGATATCAAATAGACAGCGATGAGGAACTCAAGGGAGTCTTACTGGCATTGACAATATACCAGGTGAATATATTGGGCAACCAACTATTAGAAATGAGAAAGCCGGCATCCGCCACTCTGCAGAGGCAGCAGTTGGCCAAGCTGCTGGTATGTGAACGCAGGATGATCATGCAAATGCGAAGACTCAAGCCAGAGAACTAATATTGCTTCAATTTATCTTGAATGCATCAGTATGCAATGTTCGGCTGCCTGCGGACGAAAAAAGGTCCGATTAGCTGCACATGTTCACTTTCTTAGAGCATTTCTACATTAAGACATCTCGATTTGGAGGGGCTGCAGCGACATCTGCTTTGGGAGTTATAAAAAAGGGGGTAAAAAGACTGCTGTTATGAAGGCGTTTACACTAGCGATTAGATTTCTTTTGATAGAACCGATAGATATCTCATTATGACCAAACTGTTTTCTATATCTGTTCTGCAGTCTGTTGCTATAGTAGAGGGGGTTCTCGAATCCAGCGCCCGAGGGTGGTCTTGCCCCCAACAGAGCTTCGACGCAACGCTTTCTGCCGTGTTCCTATATCTGATGGCCGCTAGCCTTTAAAGGAATAATTCCGGAAGAGACATGCTGGTGTGGCTGCTGCAGCATAATGGATCTTAGCCACCTCACATACACTCGTTCCCTTCCCACAATTTTGCATTGGGATAGCTATTAGGTCAAACCTGTACGTCGTAATACAATGGAGTCTTTGGCAGCCAGAATCGAGCATATTGGCGTCGGGGGGATCGCTTTGAGCCTGGGAGCATTGGTAAGTAGCCACGAGGTATTTATCCTCAGGCTTTGTCGCATATCTGAACTTTGCATTATAGGCACTTTTATGGGGTGTCGTTTCGGTTTTGTACAATCTCTTCGCGCATCCTCTTGCCAAATTCCCAGGGCCTTTCCTCGCAAGATGCAGTCTGGTATGTCTCCTTTGCTATTCAATCAATCTTTTTTGAGTACTGTTAGACTGCAATGCTGATTGCTGATTAGATATGGCGAGTTTACCACTCCCTGTCAGGCAAGTTTCATTTGGCAATCGACAAGCAACATGAGAAATATGGTAACGCGCACCCCAGCCGGTGTATCTTGCAGAAGTTGACTCTTTCTGCGATCAGGTGATGTCTTCCGGGTGTCTCCCAACGAGCTCTCGTTCGCATCGGTTCCATCGTGGAGAGCCATTTACGGCCACCAAGTCCCGGCGAGCAAGCCAACGTTGGTCAAATCCGAGTTCTATGAGATGTATGGCGCCGGTTTTCGGAGGCTTTGCATCGGCTCTGAGCGGGACCCGGCTATCCATAGTGGTATGAAAAGGCAGCTCTCAGCAGCATTCTCAAGCCGCGCACTTGTTGAACAGGAAAGTATCGTGTCTGCTGTGCTTGATCGGTTCGTGGATCGCATGGGCAGCGATGCTACAGGACCAAACGGTGTCGACGTTACGAAGTGGTTTGAGATGGTTTCATTCGATGTCCTCGGCGAGATGGCATTTGGTGAGAGCTTTGGATGCATCGAAAATGGTATGTCACTATTATTTTCGAGCTGTATCTCAGACGGCAAATGGCCCGCTGAAACCGTCTCCACGATCCATTCTAATCACGCTAATCTACGCTGCAGGGAAACCTCATTTCTGGGCAGAGCTCATTCTCGAGCATCTCTACTTTATCACACTGGCAGATAATCTTCGTCGTCTTCCATTCGTGAGACAGATTACGAAGGCGTTATTTCCCGCGACACTTGCAGTGCAAAACAAGAACTCACAGTTCAGCCGGGCTCAAGTCGAGAAGTAACTCATGTATTGTGATTTGGAAAAATCCATTGCTAACTATCGACTTATCAGACGTCTGAACTCCAAGACATCGCGGAAAGACTTTCTGAGCAATCTCGTCGGCAAGGTAGAGAAGGGAGAGGTAGACAAGGAGGAAATGACGGCGCACGTGTCAACACTGGTGTACGTATGCCTTACAATGCTGAGGGTAAAAGCTAATCCGCAGCAGGATTGCAGGCGGCGAGACAGTGTCCACTTTCCTTGGAGCAGTAACATACTTTCTGACACGAGAGCCGGAATGCTATCGCAAACTGGCAGACGAAGTCCGAAGCCGCTGGGCAAAGTACGAGGATATCGACGCGACATCGGCACAGGCACTACCTTATCTCCAGTCAGTCATCAGCGAGGGTCTCCGCATCTACCCTCCCGGCTCGCAGGGATTTCCACGGCTCTCACCAGGAGTGTTCATCGATGGCAATTGGATCCCAGCTGGCGTAAGTGGCTTCCTTGTTTGAGTTTGGTGGGCTCCGCCCCTCGGCTGACAGCTGACCGCCAGACCGAGGTCTATACGAGTGCCTGGACCGTCACACACGACGCGCGCAACTTTCACGAGCCGTTCAGCTTCAAGCCAGAGCGTTGGCTCGATCCTGCATGCACCGACATCAAGGAGGCCAGCCAGCCCTTCTCGCTCGGCCCACGTGGCTGCCTGGGGCGCAAGTGAGTTTTTTTTCCCCACTTCTCTCGGCGTTGGCGATCGAAACACACAAAACTGACTCCACCCTCCTGCAGCTTTGCTTACATGGAGATGAGCCTGATCCTTGCCAAGATGTTCTGGAGGTACGACTTGGAGGCCGTGGACCCTGGGCTGGACTGGTTTGGCAACAGTCGCATGTACGTGATGTGGTGGAAGCCGGCTCTTCGCATTCGCTTTCTCCCTCGTAAAGGTGCGAAGGAAGTAAGCCGCATCTGATCGACGGGCCAATGGCGTAGACAGGTGACAAATACAACCAAAGGATCTTCTCTTTGCCGCTAGCCTCTTCCAACCAGTGTGATGTTGTTCCAATACGGCCCGTTGGCGAGTCAGATCGACGCCGACGGCTATCTGCTCTGTAGTTACTACAAGGCACTACCGTAGCAAGCCATCACCTTACGCCCCAAGCATGTATTGCAACTGGCGTGCTCGCTCCAGAAGGCTTCGGCCCGCAACTCGCTACCAGTTAGTTACGGAAGTTACTTATTTTCGACTTTATTCGCAAAATAATCCAATTAGGAAGTTGCGGGGGAATTTATTTAAACTTCGGACCATGCCGAAAAGGGTAGTTTCCGACGCAGGTTACTCGTTACGGTAGGAGGCCGAGCAAAGCTCTCAACAGTTCATTTACACTCGATTAGTACTCGATAGTTCCATGCAAATATTGGCGGTAAATAAAAAGAAGAATAGTATCTTTACAAAAATGGAAGCATCGAACAGGGGTTGACAGCCGCATTCAAGCATACTCCTTGCGGAAATGCCGGTACTTCTGGGGAAGGCCCTGATAAGGCCCATCTTCCGAAAGCAAACGCTCAGGGATTCTGGAGGCTGATAGGGGTCTAAGTTGCCCATCCTAGCCTGGACTGTGTGGCGGATACCGACAGTGTGGGCTCTCCTCACACGCTACCTGCTCGAAGTGCACAGTAGGTCCCACGTGGAGATGATCATCCTGCCGAGGAAAGATAGGCCCAAACGCCAGGGGCACAGGGGGCCGACGGCATGCGCTAGTTTGCATTTGCATATGGGACTGCTGTGCTATCGTTAGTAGCCTCTCTCATAATAGGTAGTACTACATACATACGTACATACACTACTACAGGCATATGCCCTTGTCGTACTCCTTCATCTACTCTACTCTGTCTCGACTTGTAAGATATCGGTCGTAGATGTTTGCATTTTTCGAGACATAGACCGCAAGTAACAGCACTATGGGTTCTGCAGGCCATGCCAATGGTGTCAATGGACACGATGGCGTCAACGGCACCAATGGAGCCAATGGAGCACACGAATCCTCTTCTGCCTCGGGGTTGAATAAATCAAGCAACTCTACAAAGCCACCGGAGCCTATCGCGATCATTGGGCTGAGTTGCAAGTTCCCGGGCGATGCTTCACATCCAGAGGCGTTCTGGAATATGCTTGAGGCTGGCGTGAGCGCATGGTCGGCCATACCGCGAGATAGATTCAATGCAGAATCGTTCCATCATCCGCAAGGAGGAAGACGAAGCACAGTAAGCTCCCAAGATGCTGTTCTGAACATGTCCACTGATCTCATGACTTAGACAAATGCCGAGGGCGCGCACTTCTTGAAGGGTGATATCGATCGATTCGACGCCCCGTTCTTCAATTTTTCGACTGAAGTGGCGGCGGTAAGCTATCTGGCGCAACTCTTGAAATTCAATACTCATCTACGTTAGAGTCTTGACCCACAGTGTAGACTAATGTTCGAGGCGGCATATGAGGCCTTAGAAAATGGTTCGTACTGTCAAGACCACAACCCTTCCCACTAATCATACCATAGCCGGAATCCCTCTGGAAAAAGCCGCGGGTTCGAATACCTCGGTCTACGCGAGCAGCTTCTTCCGCGACTTTTTGGATGGATATGCTCGCGATCCCCAAACATTACCCAGATATGTCCTCACAGGGAACGGAAGCAGCATGCTTTCCAATCGTCTGTCACACTGGTTTGATCTAAAGGGTCCCTCTTTAACCGTTGACACGGGATGCTCTTCAGGTCTGACTGCTCTACACCTTGCATGCCAGAGTTTGAGGACTGGAGAATCCACCATGGGCCTCGTTGGAGGTGCAAACTTGATGTTGAATCCAGATGTTTTCATCTTACTATCGAGCCTTGGGCAAGTTTACGTACCTGAAGTACTTCTGACCTACTAACTCTCTATCAGTATGCTGAGCTCGGCTGGCCGGTGTTACGCTTTTGATAGCCGCGCTTCGGGATATGGTCGAGGTGAGGGAGTCGGACTGCTTGTCCTCAAGACCTTGAAATCCGCTATCGCCGATGGTGACACAGTCAGAGCTATAATTAGAGAGTCGACCTTGAACCAAGACGGGAGAACTCCAACCATCACTTCACCCAGCCAAGACGCGCAGATGAGTCTTATGCGGAAGTGCATTGAAAGTGCCAAGTTAGATCCGCTCGATATACAATATGTTGAAGGTAAGAATATCCTGTCGTGTCTTCCCTGGCGAAGAACTCGTTGGCCAGCAATGCTAACCCAATTAGCGCATGGGACGGGTACGCAAGTTGGCGATGTTACAGAAGCGACTTCAATAGCCTCCATATTCGCAAAGGACAGACCGGAGACGAACCCGCTCCTGATTGGCTCTGTGAAAACAAACATCGGTCATCTGGAGCCAGCAAGCGGATTTGCCAGTATCATTAAAATGGTACTTGCATTTGAGCACGACCAAATACCACCCAGCGCCAATTTTGAATCGCCCAACGCCAAATTAGATCTTAATGCCTTGCGGTTGAAGGTACTACATCCTGTTGTATACGGACTGAGCTAGGCTAACCATACTTAGGTGCCATCTATACCTACAAAGTGGCCGGAAGGGAAGCGAAGGCTCGCCTCGATCAATAATTTTGGATATGGAGGCACCAACGCGCATGTCATCATGGAAGGGCCTGAACATGTGTCACGCGACAATTCGAATGGTTCAACTCCATCGCAGCATCGCAAAGTGTTTGTCATTCATGGGAAGGACGAGGCCGCCACAAATCGTAATGCGGAGCGACTCTGTCAACATCTCGTTAAAGCGCAGCTAGGTGAAGACGACGCAACCCTTGACAACCTAGCCTACACTTTGTCAAAACGATCAGCCTTTGAATACACCACGGCTGTCTCTGCACAGAGCAAGTCAGAGTTGATATCTGCGCTAGCAGATGAGGATCAAAAGCCAGTTTCGAGTCTCAAGAGCAACCCACGCCTTGGTTTCGTCTTTACCGGCCAAGGCGCCCAATGGTATGCTATGGGAAGAGAGCTGATCGATGCTTATCCGGTCTTCAAACGATCACTTGTTGAAGCAGATCGCTACCTCAAAGAATTTGGAGCAGAGTACAGCTTGATCGGTAAGTCATCTTCTGTTTCGACCATGCTCTATGCTTCAAAAAAGACATATGAAAAACATGTGGCCAGTGATTTGACAACAATAACTAATTTTTGGCAGAGGAACTTTGCAAGGATGAAGACCAATCCAATGTAAATGACCCGATTCTAAGCCCGCCGCTCTGTGTTGCGGTGCAAATCGCGCTTGTGCGTTTGTTGGAATCGTGGTCCATCAAGCCGGCTGCTGTGACTAGTCACTCCAGTGGTGAGATTGCTGCAGCATATGCTTCTGGTGCAATTACTCTCAAGGATGCAATGTATATTCTGTATACCCGTGGTGTATTCCTCCATGCCTTGAGAAAGAAATCGACCACCAAAGGTTCCATGATAGCAGTTGGGCTTGGTCAAGAGTCTGCACAGAGCTGGATTAACGAAGTGGATCCGGACAATCTTGTTATTGCTTGTGTGAACTCACCCTCCAGCGTTACAGTCTCTGGAAACTTTGAAGCTGTTACTATGCTAGGCAAGAAGCTCTCAGAGGCTAAGATCTTCGCCCGGAAGCTCAAAGTTGATGTCGCATACCATTCTTGGCATCTCGAGCCATTGCGAGCACAGTATTTGGAAGCACTTCTTGCCGGCCTCGAGAAGCCCAAGGCCTCTCAAGCGGTCAAGTACACATCACCAGTATCAGGCTCCTTGGTCTCGGACTCACATGATCTCGATGCTGCGCACTGGGTGAAGAACATGATGCAGCCCGTGCTATTTTCAGAAGCACTGACCGCAATGTGCACACCTCATAAAACAAGGGAAGCCCAGGGAGGTTGTGATGTTGATATCTTGGTGGAAATTGGGCCCCACAGCGCGCTAGCTGGGCCAATCCGGCAAACCTTGAGCTCCCAGGAGCTAAAAGGTTTCAACATCGAGTACAAATCCGCGTTGATTCGAGACAAAGACGCAGTTGAGACGGTCCAGGCTTTGGCGTCATTTTTGCTGGCGAAAGGATGCCAAGTCGACCTCCAACAGGTGAATTTCCCCAGCGGCACTCCCAAGTTGAAGCTTCTCCAGAACCTTCCCACATACTCCTGGAATCACGACACTCGGTACTGGGATGAGTCGCGTCTAAACAAAGCCCATAGGATGAGGAAGCATCCCGTGCATGATATCTTGGGCGCTTTAGTGCCGGGAGAGAACATAGCTACTCCCATTTGGAGACACATCATCCGTGCAACAGAACTTCCTTGGGTACACGACCACATCGTTCAAGGCGACATTATCTATCCGGGAGCTGGGTATCTCTGTATGGCCATCGAAGGAGCGGCACAAATAGCTGATCAGCCTGTCAAGTCTTTTACGCTTGAAGATGTGGATATTCTGGACGCGCTGGTTGTACCTAACGACTCTGCTGGAGTGGAGGTACGGCTGTACTTCAAGCCGTACGACGAGAACGATCCCGGGAAAGAAGGTTCTTACAGCTTCTCAATATTCTCGGTTCCCGACCAGGAAACCTGGACGGAACATTGTCGCGGTAGAATCTCTTGTGCGTTCTTCGACGAGGACGCAGGTCCAAGTCGGCTCCATACTATCGATACACCCGGCGGCTTTTCGCGCCATATCAACCCCTCGAGCCTTTATAAGTCTCTTCAAGCAGTTGGAATTAACCATGGACCGCAATTTCAAAATCTGTTATCCCTGACTGCAACCGCAAATCGGTCTTCGGGCTCTTTCAGAATCGCGGATGTTCGCTCCAACATGCCTGGGCAGCAACAAGCACCACACATCATGCATCCAACCACCTTGGATTCAATTTTCCTGGCCACATACTCGGCGCTACCCAATGCCGGTACCAAAACGAACTCTGCTATGGTGCCCAAGACACTGAAGAGACTTGTTGTATCGTCAGCCATTCTATCGGACCCTGGGACAACTTATCAGTTCCAAGTAAACCTCCACAAGTCCAGTATACAAGGTTTTGAGGCCTCGGTGTCTGTCACTGATCAGCAGAATGACTGCCATCTCTCTGTCGACAACCTCTTCTGTAAATCGCTAGGAATGGGAGCGAGTGCAGAAGAGCCAACACAACTACAGAACAAAGCTCTCACCATTCACTGGGCTGATGACTTGATTGCCAACGAAACGAATGTTCTGAAACCGCGGCTCTTGTTTCCTCCAGTACACTCAGAAATGGCGCTAGTTGGTAACCTTCGCCGTGCATGCTACTACCTTATCCATGATGCTCTCCAGGAATTAACAGCTACGGATGTCGAGCAGCTTCAGTGGCATCACAAGGCAATGTATCACTGGATGCAGGACCAAGAAGAGCTTGCCAAGACAAACAAGATTGCTGCAGACAGCGACTCGTGGCAACATGATCGTGAGCTAAGGCGCAGGGAAGTCATTGAGCGAGCCAGCCGGGACTCTGTGGATGGCCAAATGGCAGTACGAGTTGGAAAGGCTCTGGTTCCTATATTTCGGCAACAGATTGCACCTTTGGAGCTGATGCTGGAAGAGAAGCTACTCTACGCATATTACAAAGGGTCACTACGTATGGATAGATCTTACGAGCAAATCAAGCAGCTTGTCGGTGCTTTCGCACACAAGGTGCCGCGAGCAAAGATTCTTGAAATTGGCGGAGGTACAGGTGGCTGTACGGTAAATGCTCTAGGAGAGCTTGGTGGGGGTTACACAGGAAAAGCACTCAGGTTTGGCCATTACACATTCACCGACATTTCTTCTGGATTCTTCGAGATGGCTAAAGAGCAATTTGGAAGTTGGGGAGATCTTGTCAGCTATGCAAAGCTTGATATTGAGAAAGACACTGCTGGTCAAGGATTTGAAGACGGAACTTATGATTTGATCATTGCCTGCCAGGTTCTGCATGCCACCAAGAATATGGAAAGAACGATGTCAAATGTACGAAGGCTTCTTAAGCCTGGAGGCAAGTTGATGATGGTTGAAACGACAAACGACGCTATTGATATGCAAATCATCTTTGGAACCGTGCCTGGATGGTGGCTGAGCGAGGAAACGGAGAGGAAAAGCAGTCCCAATCTATCGCTCGATATGTGGGGCCGTGTTCTCAAAGCTACTGGCTTTTCGGGCCTTGATCTCGCTGTTCGCGACAGCGAGACGGAGCAGTATGCTCTCAGTGTTCTGATGAGCACTGCCGTGGCCGCGAATACGGCTTCCCCAGACGCTGTTATTCTGCCATTGCACAAAGCTACCAACTTCTCTACCTTGAATCAACTCGAGAGGCTTCTCTCATCGAAAATCGATTGTTCTGCGGCAATCAAGGAGATTGACCAAGAGTTCTCTACCGAGGGAATCTGCATAATTATTGATGACGGCCCAAGCTCCGTCCTCAAGGACATTGATGCTGCGCTTTATGAGCAGCTTCGTAAGACCCTATTGAATGCACCTGGGGTGCTATGGGTGTCGAGAGGAAGCACTGGTGATTGCGAAACTCCATTTTCATCCCTCTCCACAGGTTTGCTGAGGAGCCTTCGGTGCGAAAACAGTCAGACCAAATACATATCGCTCGACCTCGACCCCTCACGCAAGGAATGGGCCCAGGAATGTTCGGATGCTGTGACACGCGTGTTCAAACTTTCGTTCGGCAACCCATCCGCGGAGGCTTTGGATAGTGAATACCGCGAGAGAAAGGGCCTCATTCAGGTGCCTCGAATCCAAGAGAACCAGCGGGCTTCAGAGGCCTTTGCCGAAACCATGCCCATCATAGAGAAGCCATTCTTCCAGGACAATCACATTCGGCTCGTTGCGCAAACTCCGGGTACCATTGAGAGTCTCGTGTTTGAAGAAGTTTCTTCGAATTCCGATGCACTTCCAGAGAACCATGTCGAGATTGAACCTGCAGCCTTTGGACTTAACTTCCGGGATGTGATGGTTGCACTTGATCAACTCGACCTGTCTATCATGGGACTCGAGTGCAGTGGCACCATCACCAAGGTTGGTCCCAAGGCTGGACAGTTCCACATTGGAGATCGGGTTTGCGGTCTTCTGCGGGGACATTGGTCGAACAGGGTGACAATCGATTGTGACAGCATCGTTCCCATGCCTAAGGACATGGACTTTGAGACAGCTGCATCGATACCTCTAGTCTTCGCGACGGCGTACTACGGTATCATTCATCAGGCACGGCTTGAAGAAGGTGAGACTGTCTTGATCCACAACGCCGCTGGTGGTGTTGGCCAGGCTGCTATCATGCTAGCGAAGCACGTTGGGGCGGAGATCTTTGTCACAGCGGGGACGCCGGAGAAGAGAGAATTCATTCGCACGACATTTGGTATTCCGGCTACTCACATCTTCTCTAACCGCGACTCGTCATTCTCAACGAGCATCCAAGCGATAACGAAAGGGAAGGGTGTCGATGTGGTCCTCAACTCCCTCGCTGGTCGTCTACTCGTGGATACATGGAAGTGCATTGGTGCGTTTGGCCGCTTCGTGGAGATCGGTAAACGCGATCTGGAGTCAAACCACAATCTGGAAATGGAACCCTTCACAAGGAACGTCACCTTCCATTCCGTTGACTTGATCCTTCTCGGTGAAAATCGGCCACGCATCATCGCTAAAATTATGGGAGAGATCATGCAGCTAATCGAGGAGAAGAGAATTTCACCAATCACACCCCTAAGCGTCTATGAGCTTCCTCAAGTCATCGATGCCTTCAAATTGATGCGAGCAGGAAAGCATCTTGGAAAGATGGTTGTACGCACGGACAAGCGCGCGGCAGTTCCCGTAAGTAGCCCTGAGACCTGGATTTTGGACTATCTAACATTGATCAGACTTTATTAAAGAAGCAGAGCGCGACTCTACGTAAAGAAGCTACCTATGTTGTGGTCGGAGGCAGTACAGGTCTTGGTCAAGGCGTATGTCGCTTGCTGATTGAGCGCGGGGCGACACACTTGATCATTCTGTCCCGGGCAGCCCAATCCCGAAAGTACATTGACTTCTATGCCGAACTGAGAGCGGCAGGTTGCGAGGTTGTTGCACGCAATTGTGATGTGGCGAATCTTTCCCAGCTCCAGGAAGTGCTACGACAGTGTGCGAACATGCCTCCCATCAAAGGAGTGGTTCAGGGGGCGATGGTACTAGAGGTAAATTGCCAACTTCGAGTCTACCGCAGACCTCTAACGGATATAGGACTCGATCTTCGAAACTCTCACGCACTCTGCTTTCCAGAAGGCGATTGGGCCGAAGGTCCACGGAAGTTGGAATTTGCACACCCAGTTCTTTGCCGACAACGGCTATCAACTCGACTTTTTCATCATGCTCTCCTCGTTAACTGGAGCTCTTGGCAACTCCAGCCAGTCCAACTACGCAGCCGGAGGCACGTTCCAGGATGCCTTAGCTCGCTATCGGGCTTCCCAGGGCCTCCCAGCTGTGTCACTTGACCTGGGAATGGTGCGGTCGTTCGGATACGTCGCCAACAACGAGGGTGCCGCCAAGCGACTTCAGAAGATCGGATATACGCATGTAGAGGATGCCGAGGTTCTTGGATTGATCGAAGACGCCATTTCGAGTCCCATTCGCAACCCCGAGAACAGCCAGGTATTGATAGGCATTCCGACAGGACCCGGCGCTGATTGGGGCGCCGCACCATGGCGCCACGACGCCCGACTTGCGGGTCTGCGTCAAGAGATGAGATCTGCATCCGATCACGTCGGCGGCAAAGCAGGAAGTGGCAGTGTATCGGATGTCAAGAAACGGCTTACCTCCGCTACTGGCTTCTCCGAGGCCTCTACTGTGGTCGGAGACGTCATGTCCAGCAAAGTAGCGGAAATGTTCTCGCTTCCAGCTCAAACCATCGACCAAGGAATGAAGCTAGCGCAGTTGGGACTGGATAGTCTGGTGGCAGTGGAACTGAGGAATTGGCTTTCGCACGTGCTCCAAGCACAGCTAAGCATTTTTGAGATCATGCAGAGCGCTAGCCTTGGTGCGTTGGGCGAGAAGGTGGTTCGCAAGAGCCGCTTAGTGGATGAGAAGGTGAAGAGCTAAATTGATATTCATAGACACGCACATTACTACATAGACTTGGAAACTGGCGTTTTGCTACTAGATCTTAATATTTCGCCAAAATGCCTTTGCTAGGACGAAACGACACAGAAACGCGGGCAACCTCCATCGCGATCCCCTCACTCCAATCACCAGCAGCCAATCCAGTATTGAGATGAGGTGAGACTTATCGTAAGAAGCCTACGTATTCATATACATTTTTGCTTCGAGAATTTCGATATTATTCGAGTGAAGTTGGTTCTCTAATATAAGCAACTGAAACTTGGGAAGAGTAGTCATTGCTAACTATTTCTGAAGACCCAACAGACATGCATTCGGGATGTCAATGCCTCTCTTGCACACATTAATGCATGGAGCATCACTAGAACACTGGAAACCACTTGTTGTTAGGGCCATAGCAAACTCCGGTAAAATTTTGGTGGCAGTGCTTTGCTGGCGCACAGCAGCACACCAGTAGGATATCGAGCATCATAATATCAATATCGAGCGTAGATATCGAATCGTGTCTTTTATTAATTAGAGTATCTCAATAGTCTTGTATGAGTTTCCAGCCTCTATCCGTTCTCCCAAGCTTGATATTGATCTCTTTCGCCCTCTTCTCCATGGCCGGTCGTGTCTCCAGCAGCGCGGCCTCCTCCTCCGCTGGACCATCTAGGCCATGCCATATGAGGGCTTCCAGTGACGATTTCCAGATCGCGGGACCTTTGAGACCAGCGGTCTGAATGACTACCATGATCAAGAACAGAATTAACCCGATGATCAGCATTGCGGGCACCGTCAGCCATGACCATCTTACTTCAATGCAGGTCGTAGCTGCTGATGCAATTCCCTTGACAGCCTGATTCCAACCAGTCGCATCACTACGCACGTTGGTATTGATGTATGGCTTCGGCCGCATATCTGTATCGTACATCTCCAACACTGGAGGGATTGGCACGGGCACTGTTCTGAGGAAGTTTGTCACCGTAGAAGTAAAGTTATTGAAAGACTCTTGAACCGACTGAATGGTGATTTGGCCGTCGTTATATAATTGCAACATCGTAGATGCCGATTCCGGGTTTCTCTCGTCATTGTACCGAGAGGACTGGCCAATAAGGCTCCCTTCCAGTGAGCTTGTGAATGATTCAGAACTGATAGGTAAAAGAACATCATTCATCATTAGTAGTTGATAAGCGCACTCGGCTGGGATTGCTGGTGTGGAGGAGCTGCTAATGCCCTCCTTCTGCTCCGTTCGATTAAGGTAAGTACCGTTCCAACTCATCCAGACAGTATCAGGGGAGGTATATTGATGAGATAAGAGGTGTGATTGAACTGCCGGGCTGAGACAGTCGACTTTCACCGTACCCATTACCGGTGCTTCTTTCGTATAGCTCGACCAGTTCTTCGATGTTGAATGAAGGTCCTCGTGCAAGAGACCCGCTTGAATCGTCGCCGTGTACGTTCTGACACAGTAATAGACCGAGCAGCGACACCCTAAGATAGGCCGACTGGCCACGAGATCGACTGTCCCAGTTTCGTAGGTTTCACCGGGCAGAGTGGAACCGTTCTCACTCACTTGGTCCCAATATTTGGTGGCAGCCAAGTATGTCCAATCGGATGTAACGCTCTTAGTTTTTCCCGGATCAACCGGCAGCTTTGCATAGCTCGCAGTCGTGTTCAGTTGATAGCCATCATCGGTCCTCGTCACTGTCAGTGTATAATTGCATACTCCTGAGGTTCTATCGCCATCAGTGCAAGTTGTCTGCACCTGTTCTGTGACATCGGCGCATTCGCTGCAGAGTCCAATCGAATGATACGGCTCCGCGAAGGTGCACCGCTCGCTCGTGCAGTTCGAGTGTGGTAGTATCGCCGCCGCATTGCTGAGGCCACTTGCAAGCCTCACTCGCACCGAATCGGCTATCGCTACCTCCTCTTGTGCATTGTAGTAGAAGGAGTTGATGCGACTCACACTGGCATCTGCACCGGTGATGATGGTTTGACATCCATAGTAGCTGACCACCGCCTGTGTGAAGGGCTCGAGCGCAATCGCCAGCACCGTGAGTAAGGCTCCGAGAAACGCCGCGACATGTCGCCACCGAGCGACCCACAGGAGCATCAATGCACCCCATGGTCCCCGGCTCGCATCATCATACCGCCGCAGATCGCTCAGAGGACGCTGCCGACGGACCCAGCTCCACTTCAACTGGCCGAGGCCTTCCGCGGCGATGTAGAGGAGCGGCACGCGAAAGAAGACGCCGAAGACCGACAGCGCGGTGTTGAGCGACAGACCCAGTGGCCAGCGCGGGATCGGTTGTTCTTGATAATTCCGCAGTACTGCTACCAATCCACTAAAAGTAAGCAGAAGCAATGCGATGGCGCCGAGCTCCGTGTACCAGTCACCGAACAGGCCCGCGACCCGCGACCATCCGTGCGCTCTCGATCGGCTTTGCAGCTCGGCGGTCGGTGACTGAAGCCCCGCATGACGGTGGTTATAAGGCTGCTCGCGAGTCGTTTCGTAGCTCGAGCTGCGGATCACATTCGCAACTGGCACGGGTTTGGGCGCGGGCACCAGCGGGCTCGCTGGTAAGTAATGCCCTACAGCTAACGGGCGACCAGGCGAGCGAAGCTGCTCCATCGGCGTGACCTTCGCTCACTGATATGTATTGCTCGTGCAATTGAGATCCATCGGGACAGCCTTGAGGATGGAGATGAAGCCAACAAAACAACTTCCTCTGGAATTTCGCAGCTATTAGCTCGCAATGGTCCGTACCCTCCGCGGGGGGGCCTGAACTCTGGGCGCCTAAGCGCGAGCTCACAACACAGCCCACTATCGTAGGGATATTTGTCCGTGAGCTAGTCTTCTAGCCTGCGCGCTAAGAAATTTTGAGGGCGTCCCAGTTTCATGTACGGGCCGCCTTCAACCACATGTACTTCCCCCCCGGGGACTTCAGTCCATTTGGTCAATTGAAACTACCCCCCCCACCCCCGGGGCCGCTTACCTGATGCTTCCCCTCGGGGCAGCTTACATAGTGCTTTCCCCCCAGGGTCACTCATATAGTGCCTCCCGAGACCACCTATGCGATTCCATGGTGCAACAAAGAACTACACCACTTTGAGTCTTACTTCTAGCATTGTCTACAATGTACGGGAGACGAGCACGTTCTAATGAAAAGTTTATTTATGAAATGGTCGGTTGAGCCTCAATGGCGTTTCATCGGCCTACTAGCGCGCGACGGACAATTTCCGCACATTAGGCCCCCCGTGGTTGGTTCCTGAGATCTGGCCTCCAGTCGCGTTGATGAGGCTCCGCCCCAAATTTTTTTCTGGCTCTGGTGAGTTTCATAGAATTGGGGGATGTAGACAAATAGGCATTTTACTCCTCTTCCTTTTACGCTTCTCCGTCCGCTAACTCAAGTTTCTCGACCGTTGGAGCCGTCGCGAAGATGGTGCGCCCCCCTCTGCTGCTCATATACCACACCGCGTTCTCTTCCTTAGCCGGTGTCAGTTTCGCGCAAAGAGGCGGGCGGCCACACGGCTACGAGCCGCCGCCCAGCGCACCCAAGCCATATGGCCTCCCGCACTATCCGGGAGAGGACAATCCCCCGACTGGAATCACCCCGCTACAGCGACAATCGCCCTTCAACGACAACACCGTGAGCGAGGAGAAGGGCGTGGACCTAGAGAAGCTGGCGGAGCAGATCGGCGAGCTGCTGAAGTCCCTCACTAAACTCGCCGACTCGGACACGTCGACTTCTTCTTCTCCCGACGCGGCTCCGACGACGACGAGCAGCGACAACGATGACAGCGGCAGTGCAGCAGCTGCCACCACGTCCACATCTGACGAGGGCGATAGCAGCAGCAGCAGCACCATCACAGCCGCCCCATCGTTGGCAGGCGACCCCACGCTCGGCTGCTCCGTCTACCAGGCCTACACCGCACTGTGCGTGCTCGATGACGACGGGGATGTCAACCCGCTCAATCTCCCCGGGTATGGCGAGGGCACGATCAGCCTCGACGCGACGCAACGCTCGTCGCGCTCGCTATCGAGTAGCACGTCGTGTCTCTGCTACTCGTCCACCGTCTATGTGCCAGATGTCTTCGATGCGGCGGTCACGGCGTGCGCGGCGTACCTCTCTTCGTCGAGTGGCGATAGCGCGGCTGCCGCGTCAACAGCAACAACAACAAGCAGTCTGGACCCGGACATGTCATCGGCGGCTGCTGCAGCGGCGGCGTACTGGCCGACGCACTACTGCGCGGAATTTGCCATTCACTTAGACACCCCCGGGACCTTCGGCGGCTTCAAGGCGACACCGACGCCGACGGCGGCAGTAACGACCACGGACGCAAGCTCCTCGGTGGCGGCGGCGCCGTCTATAGGACGAAAAGGTGCAGAGAAGTGGGCTGTTGTTGGGGCTGGGGCGTTGATTGCTGCTGCTGCGGTCTTGTAATATAGAGGAGATCGTTGTACTATATAGCTATGAGATAAAGCACGGTTTCGAAAAGGTTAACATACTCGTCTCATCAGGATTGAAGTGTCCAAGTTGAGTCGAACAAACCACTGCAGCCTGATGTGATCATACTTTACATCTCTCGAGCTCACGGACGACCCTCTGAAAGAACGTTCGACCAAGAGCAACACCGTTGGAGTCATCCGTTAGCCCATAATTCCCGGTCAAGCATAGTTCCACAACATCCCGATATGTTGAACCCATGAGCCCTCCGAGTAATGGCACAGACTCTAGCAAGAAATGTTGTATCTCGGCCATGGACATGTCTTTCAAGGGGCGCTTCTTGTCTTTGGATATTTTGAGGCGAAGAGACCTCCAGAGAGAGTGCATTGTTCATTGTAGGCATATTTACGTATGTATGAGTTATCACAATATATGATGAGCGTCGGTATAAACAGCTTTGCATGTCGAGGATCGTAGGAATTTCCTCGCCCGCTGATAGGAGGATCGGCATGGGAAAACCACCTTTCCGACGGACCAAGTTTACCCGTTAGATATATGCACGTACATACGATCTCTCTCGTTAGTCAGCAAAATCTGCTGTCTATTTCCCGGAAAACTAAAAACTTGCCGAGTTCGTCAAAAACGTGCCTGCTATTAGTTACTAGCACCACAAACGTGCTATCGTTTACAAGGCGATTTGACTTTGCCACTGATGCCAAGTAAAGAACTGACGGGGTCCTACCCGTTCGGCCGACCAACGATTGGCCACCTATGTGAACGATGCCAAAACATCCCAGGCGATCTTTTCGCTGCTGGATCTGATCTAGTTTCGAAGAAATGCCGCGGCGACCATCGGGGAGAGCACTGCAAAGGCAAGCATAGCATCATTTGCGATGCATGCGATGAACTCATTAACGACTATCATGTTCATTGTACCATCTGTAACCGTGGTACTTACAACATTTGCAGCAAATGCGTTGACGCGGGGAAGAGATGCCTCTCAATGGATCATCGGCTGTTTCAACATTATTTGAGAAACGGTATGATTCAGCAGGATGGTCACCTGGAAGAGTCTCCTGGAGTTAAGGAGCGAGTCCAATTGGATCGGACAAGCAAACAAGGTCACGAACGAGGACTAGATATTCGGCACGACTCGGACACGGAGAATAAAAAGAGGCTGCACGAGTTGATCCATAACGGTTATTTACTTCAGGAAAGCTTGACATCTTTGCGTGCTTCTGGGGCGGCGGGATGCCACTCCTGCTCTATTATCCTATCCCGCATAGGGGATTCGCTAGACAAAGAGTCATGGGAAGAACTTGCGCCTATATACCTTATAGTGCGTCCGTTAGAGGTCCCGGAGGATTATGGATTTGTAGAGCAACTCGCAAGCCTACTCCTTGTAGAGCCGAATTTGGATGCCACCGCGGACTGGGGCCTTCCTGCCCTTGTTGTTGCTTTGCGCAAGGAAACCGGGGAGATGAAGCTGATATCACCACTTGTATTTGAGTGTGAGAATCAGAAACTACGAGCACGGTCGCGTAAGGTAGAGTGGTTTTCGAACAATGGTCAGCTTGCTGAATTACATTTAACGGTGATGGTGCTGATCTAAGCCAACAGAACCAAGGCAAATTGCACCGGTTGTCCAAGGAGATGGCAATATAGACATAGTGGCTCGCTGGATAAGCGTTTGCACTAAGGAACATACGGAATGTCTTGGAAAAATTAGAAGCAGGTTTTTACCAACACGGCTGATCGACTGTGGATCCAGATATAAGCAGGCTTCGCTTCGCCTAGTCGATGGTGCAGATCTTTCCGATGATACCTGCTACTTGACTCTTAGCTACTGCTGGGGCCGAGAGCGCTGTCCCACCTGGACAAGTACAAAAGAAAGAATTGAAGGCTTTCGGAAGAATATTCCAACTGATGGGCTACCTAAAACCATAGCTGATGCTGTAGACGTGGTACGAACAATTGGCCAAAGATACCTTTGGGTTGACGGTGTTTGTATTATCCAGGATCTTGAGAGCGATTGGAATGCTGAATCAAAGCTGATGGAGTCTATATATAGCAACTCGATTCTGACCTTGATCTCGGGCTCTGATTCCGCCCATGGTGGACTTTTCCTACCACGCAAGCAACTTCAAGTAACCGCGGCAAAGTTTCAGTCTCCTTCAGCTACCAATTCCTGGAGTTCGTTCGACATCACTCTCTACCCCGCGATCGAAGCAGCCGACCCTCACCGAGGTCCGACCCAAAGTAGGGCTTGGTGCTTCCAAGAAGAGTTGCTCTCACGTCGACGTCTATACTTCACTAGTGGGGAATTCATATGGGAGTGTGCGGAAAGTAAATGGGACGAATTAGGTGTGCACTGCACTGGTGATACGGTACTCTATGCGAGCGATCAGCCAGCACCTGAATCTCTTGTCAACCTTTTTTCGGAAGAAAAGCAGCCTGCTTATATATGGCTCAAAATTGTTGAGGAGTACAGTTCTCGCAAACTAACTTACGAGACCGATACCTTCGCCGCACTAGGCGGTATCGCTCGGCGATTTAAAGAGAGTTACAAGTGCCGCTACTATGCCGGATGCTGGGAAGATGACATACTCAGTACTATCCTATGGTCTCGCGCAAATGTAACAGTTCCAAGCCGTCCAATAACCAGAGACGTTCCTAGTTGGTCATGGCTAAGTGTCAATGGCCTTGTATCCTTTAGGCGCGTTCTTGATAACGCAACTGTACCATATGCCGAGGTGCTCGAGACGAACTTTCCTACATGCGCTTGGGATCGATCTGACCCGTCTACTAATGATGAGTTTGGACCTAGCATTCCAGGCGGAAGCATTCTTCTTCGCGCTCGGCTTCTGAATTGTGTATCTGTGGTGGAGAAAGAGGGAGAGAATCCCTGGATAAAGCTTGAGAATACGTGGCAAGAGCTTAAGAGGTACCCTGCCGAAGAAGTGGCAGACACTGATGACGACGACGACGAGCGTATCGAGGATGTTGAGAATGTGGAAGATAAGAATATGGAGAAAAGAAAGGAGGAGGAGGACGACGACGACGACGACGACGACGATGACAACGATAGTAATGACAGCGGCGGGTTGTTGAATAGAGAAAGCCAGGAGGACTGTCCAGAGTGGTCGAAACCACGGGATCCGAATACCAAGCGGAACGTTATGACGGGGGACTGGGAGTTCAAAGATCCGCGGCTGTTAATCCCCAACGAATGTTTGGACTCAGTCTCTATCTTGGCTCTACAATCTGACGGTCGACAAATTGGCATTGTCGTCTGGGATGGTGAAGCAGAAGCCCAGATCGACTCCGCTTGGGTCGTACCGATCGCACACGGAAATCGTCCGGGCGGCGTGATTGATAGGCATGGACTAGCACTGGTGCAGCATGATCGACCTGGGAAGGGAAGGCCGATTTACAAGAGAGTCGGGTTCGTGGCTTTCTGGGACAAGATCATAGGCAATGAGTTTGACTCTATACTGGACGACCAGGAGTTACAAGTCTTCTGCATGGAGTAGCTTGTCTACATGGACAGTGATATATTCAATATGCAGGTTCAACTCGATGAACGTGGATCCGAATGTTTGGATCTAGTCCTCAGGGTTAGTCCACAAGCTATACCACCATGCGATGGCGTGAAAACGACCACTGCATCTGTCTTGAGACATGAGCGAAGAATCACGCATCCTGAGCGATTGGTAACTAAGCCGGAGCTGGGTCTGAGGCAGCCTGAGTAACGGCTGAGCTGTAGGCGAGACATTTTGAATGAGTGCGTAGGGCCAGTTTTAGGGAGCTTACCCTCACCTTATCTCAATCTGAAAAAGGCCATCTTACGTATCCTAAGAATATGAAAGGAAAGAGGGCATATGTTTAGAGTAGATTGAATAATGCCATTAGTCTGCCCAAATGTCCACACATGTGCCCAAGAATCTGTAAGCGTACCGTAACACTAAGGATACCTCTATCAGCGTCTAGCATATCCTCAGGGTGCAAATGAGGAGATAATTTTGCTACTTAGTGCGAATAGGAATGTCATATTTAGAATCAGTAAAGCTTTCTAGTTTTACAGTGGCTAAGAACTCGGCAGTCATTTCATTGCGTCTAGCTACTAGAAAAGCCTATCTACCCACTTTTTCCGCATGCAAACCCCCACCAAGTGACGCTTCTCTCCACGCGCATCACCTCAATCAAGCCTAGTGCGATATACAGTGGGCGAGTCCGAGGGCCTGATAGAGCCGGTCAAGCTCACCGAAAGCACCAGGACGCACACTTGTGGAGAATGTAGACCGGATATTTTCTGCCAACGTGTATGATCGTCAATTGGTTACGTCTACTTGCATTTACCACGCGCATGAAGCAGATTGACGTCAGCCATAGATACCTAAGCCCCGAAGAAGAGTCATTCAGGCTGGCTTTAGTATGGTAAACAACAGATTCGACAACTACATCAATTTCTATTGTGCATCAGCACCTACAGAGCAATATGGACCCAATCAGCGCCATAGGCCTAACTGCTACACTGTTCACCCTAATTGGGGTGGCAGGTAAGATCACGAAGAACCTTGACAATCTAGTGGAAAAATGGGACGATGCGCCAACTTTGCTCATAGCATTACGCACGCAAATCTATGCTTTTGTGACCAGTCTTACCGAGCTACATCGGTGGATGGGGACCGAGTTCAAGGCCGTCGACGAGAACGATAGCGTATTTCTTGATAACCTCTCTGTCTCTATCGAGGGATGCAGTCTACTGCTAGGTGCTCTTAATGAGAAGCTAGCTTCCGTTGTGAGGACGGACAATCCATTATCCAAGCGAGACCGTGCGCGATTTATCTGGAGCGAAAGTGGAATCAAAGATCTCACCGACTATCTGACATGCCAAGCTGCTCCGTTGGGTATCCTCCTCCAATGTCGCACGCTTGTACAGCAACAGCGAGATAAGATTCTCAACTCAAAGCAGAACAAAGCTCAAATGGCACAAATGATCGAACAAACAAAGGAGATGCGTCGTATCTCGACTATAAACGCTCCCAATCCTCCAAGCGACTCCAACACGCTCGAACATTTGCTTTACAGAAGTCAAGATCCACAACCCATCGAAGTGGCTGTTGACTCAAAGATATACTTCAAAGAGATGGTCAGTCAACTTGAGACAGCATCAGGAGGCAACTTGGATACGACCAGCGATGGTATATCCGAAACATTTTCGAACGCACCCACACTTCGAATCGATGTCGAACAAGAGCCGCTCTCCATAGACTTTAGAAAGCTAAGTATGAGTAAGAAGCAGAACAGACAAGAGCCCATAGAGGCTTACAACAAGCTGCAACGAAGATTGATCGAGGAATTTCGGAAGAATCCCATCACCAAGAAGGGCCACATCCAAGGAGTTGAGCCAGACGATGTGCTCTCAGAGAGCAACGGAGGTAGCCAGCTCGCAGACAGTCCCACACCGGAAAAATTTCGTATACTGGTGATGGGCCAAGCTGGAGTGGGCAAGTCGACACTGTGCGGCAAGGTTCTGGGGATAAGTGAGGAAGCGTCGGGTGTAAAGCATCGGGGCATCGGGACACCATTATCCAAGGTGTGGGACGAAATAACATTCCCAACCCAAAACAAGAATATCATATTACACGATTCAGGGGGAATTGAAGCAGGGAGTGACGCTGCGGCAGCAGAAATCAACAAGTTCATACAATATCGAACGAAACAGATCGAACTCAAAGATCAGTTGCATTGCATTTGGTACGCAGATAGTCCGTATAGGAACCCCATCTAACTTCATTTGCAGGTATTGCATCTCTTGCGCTAGTGAGCGTGCTATCCAGGATGCAGAAAAGAAATTTTTCAGAACGATGAGCGCGGGACCTGTGCCCGTCATTCTCGTATTCACCCGTTACGATCGGCTTATTCGAGATCACCAATCGAATCTGGAGGACGAAGACGTCGAGAGGCACAAAGCAATTGTGATGGCAAAGAAGAATGCGTTTGAAGATTACCAGACCAACTTCAAAGATGAGGCTCTCAAATTGGTACCGAGCAATGCAAATATCTCTTTGTGTCGCGTAGGGTTTCCGCCCAAAAAGCCGGATCTTGCTGCAGAAGACTCAGAAAATCCGCTTGGAACCAACGCTCTGATCGAGGAGACGCTCAAACATCTCCAGGGCGACCGCCTCCGCCTCATTTGGATGGTCGCGCAACGCCACCGCGCTGATTACTTATTGGAAGCGTCCATAGAACGATGCATCAGCTATTTCTGGGACGTTCAGACGTATGGCAAGATTCCGGTGCCTGTTCTGAGTCTGTATATGATCGGTAAGGGCTATGTGGGTATTATCGAAACGCTGACCAATATTTGGGACATCAATGTCAGTCAAGCGGATCTATGGAGTCGCGGCTGTCTGAATGCTTCCCTGGGAGTGTCCGATACCATGTTGGTGATGAAGTCCATCGGATTGTCGTATGCGATGTTCGGCCCCTTGACAGCAACCATCACCGCAAAAATCACCTTGAAGGTGATCACGGGCTGCTGTATCATGTTCGAGCAATTCTACTGGATCAAGAATAAATTTAGCGCGACTGGGAAAACACTGACGCTCGACGAGATCGAGGAAGAGACCAGTCGTTTCGCCAACTCCCCGCAGAGGACATTCGTGAACGAGGTCATTGAGGATTCGATCAAGCTCAAGAATTGCTATTCGAGACGAACAGCCAAAGAGACAGTGGAACGCGCGATGAAGGTGGCGAAACAGGTGGATACCGCACTCCCGGGGACGGCATATGCGCGGCGCAGCACAGGGCTCTCGACGACTTCTGCTTAACCGGCACGTGCATTGAGCGTGAGATCAGGGTGTATTCTATAAGGGGGATGAATCTGATTAGATACCCATTACTTGGAGTATAAACTAGATACATTACCGCTACCCGAATAAACCGGATCCAAATGATCATAGTGATCTACAAAGTCTAGTATCAAATAACGATTGTTTTTCGAATATTCATTCCAGTTAATGATGGACTGAAGTATTGTCACTAGAGGATTGCCGTACCTTTTCATTCCACGACTTCAAATTCAGTGTTGCTTTCAACCACCATTGCCAGCTCTTTCGGGTCTATACCCATCTCTGTTGGCCCATCCTCATACTCTCCATACGCCTCTTTTCTCCACTCTTCCATCGCTTTCTCCAATTTTGGATCCCTTCTAAATTGCTCTTCCTCTGCTGCCACATCACGCCAAGCTCGAAGTCGCACTCCTTCAAGCTCCTGGGAGCCTTTGAATGCAAACCACCGGGTGCCCAGACATTTGTTCGTAAGTTTCACCTCATATACCTCCCCCTTTTCAAGCCCAGCAGCTTCGATCGCTTCCTTTGGTACCGTGTGGTGAGCTTCGTACGCACCTTCGCCCTTAGCTGGAATGGTAGCGAACTCCCACACCGAACGAAGGTTCTCTGAGTCCCAGTGAAACTGGGGCCAGCCCCGTGGGAAGATCTCGATGAGCTTTGAGGATCCTTCGGGCTTAATGCACCGAATATTCTTGAAAGAACGATTCGATAGCTCTTCCAGTGGCGAAGGATGAGTCTGGAGTGTGATCGGCTTTTCTAGTCGAGTAGAATCGATGATCTGAGCGTGGACAGTGATAATTAAGGGGTCTCCCGAAGACAATGAGAACTTTGGAGGTGTACTCAATGTAAGACCAATGGTCACACTGGGATTAGGAGACCTGCGATAGTATTAGAGCCGAGATGCTCACAATATAGCAATCAAATAGGACCGTCACGATCAGTAAGCGTAGCTCTTTAGCCCGCAACTAGCGATTCAAAGTTTGATCCTGGAGACACTGCACAAGGCAGATGGAAGGAGTACTCACGGGTAAACGAGCCGCCCATCTCCGCGGCCGGTCATGATTCCACTTCGCAGTATAGCTCAGCAACGGGTGGGGAATTGACAGAATGGTGTCGAACGATATACCTTCGGAAATGGGTGTAGGTAGAAAGATCTTGATGAGGAGGTGGCTTGGTGGTGCTCTTAAAATGGGCGGACCCACCTCGTAGCGCGCGAGGCCATCCAAATAGTCACTTGATCCCGCACCGCCACATTTGGGTGGGTCTTTTGGAATCGATACCGGTTTTCCGACACAGACCTTACCAGAGAGTAAAGTCGTTAGGGCCCTCCAGTCCCACGGCTCGGGTAATGGGGTTTCGCAGTGATGGTGGCGAAGTCACGACTGGGTTGTGGCAGGACTATCGTATGACTCTCCACAGCAACGACGCTTTATCCTTAAGTGCGCGTGAATTACCGAAGTAGTAAGCAGCAAAACCGCCGATTGCATCCAGTTTCAGCCAAGCGCCTTCCGCCTTGGGATGCGATGCTGCGGCCAGCGAAAGATGACAGAAATTATCAGATACGATTGTCCAAGGGTGTTAGTACCGCATTTTGTGAACGGCAAACTTCTATTTAGATCCAAGAGGGGACTTTTCAGCTGCCATTACCCACCAAGATGTTGGTACTGCACCTCGTGAACGACGAACGTCTGTTTAGATCCAAGATGGGACTATGGGGATTCGTTCGATATGTGGAGTCGCCAATGTTGCCCTCAGCTTCAGCCCCGCGTCCGCAAGGCAGGATGGACTCCATCACAGTGGCTGAAGACTACTGCTCCTTGAAGCAACAATCAGTGCCATGTAATTTTGAAGAGAATTGCAAACTTCTGGAAATCGAGATGAGCCTATATAAGACACCCGCGAGTCAATGGAGACACTAATGTTCAACTTCCAGCTCATCACGCTTCGCTCATCATCACTACAACTCGACATTCTTCCCACATCCTCATGCGCTACTCAGTCGCTCTCCTCGGCACTGTCAGCCTTCTCCCGGCCGCTCTGGCCGGTCGCGGCAACGGGCCTTATGTGGAACCGACGCAGTGCAATAACGTGCCTGACGAGGCAGCTACCGTCTCGGGTCCAACGCCCACCTGCTATTATGCCGCCGATCCCGATGGATCCATCGGTTACTGCGAGGATCTCTCGTACGGCGGCTGGTGCAATTGCGGCCGCGACGGCAACTTCCCCAACTTGGAAGGGGGCATGCCCTGCGCTTACACCAGCTTGCCAGCATCCACCCTGGAGCTGAGCTCCACCAATTGCAAAACTTCGACGAAGGAGCTCACTTCGACGGTTACGGTATCTCCCCTCCCCGCCACAAAGCGGGCGGTGGAGACGCCATTGAGCGGCAGTACCGCGGAGCGCCGACGACGTGCCAATCGTCTCAGCAAGCGGGGTGGCAAGGTCAGCTACGCCCCGAGCTGCAACGATCCACCGCCCGAGAGCAGTGGTTATTTCAATAAGAAAGACTTTGGCACCAAGAAGGCTGTGCTCGAGGCGGCGTATGCTGATGCAGTGAAATTGGCAAAGAAAGCGCAGAGCGTTGCTGCCAATAGCAAAGGCTTCACCCATTACTTTGGCGGTGAGGCGGCCGATGTGCAGTTGAAGCACTTCAAGGCTATGATGAAAGGCGTCGCATCGGATGAGGATAACTACGACATCAGGTTTGTCTGCGGCCCCAAGGAGACCACAGATTGCGCGACGGGCAGGAGGGGCAGCATCATGGTGACGGATGCCACAATCGATAAAGGCACCAAGGATATCCAAGTTTGCCCTTCCTTCTGGACTGGAGCATCGACTAGGTATCTGCTCTACGACGAGAAAAAGACCGAGCCCACTCCACCCTACCGCAAGAAGGAGGAATGGTGCAAAAAGGATGGCAATAACAGCGACAGGTCCTGCCAATTCTTCGCCACCGCAGGAACGACCGTGCTTCACGAGTTGACCCACCTTGACTCCTTGGCTGCTAAAGCGGGCCTCGACGCGGATGATAGCGAGGATCCTGAGAAAAAGGGCCAGCATGGCACCGAGGACCTCCCAGGTTGTGAGCTGCAAGGCGCTCGCGATTGGCTGAAGAAATACAAGGAAGACTCCGAGAAGGATAGCCCCGACTACAACGCTGAGAGCTACGCGGCTGCTGCTACCGAGATATATTTCATGGATCTGTGTGGGTTCACAGAGATCAAGCCGGTGGTCAAGTAAAGCGTGGGTGGGACTATGTTGTCTCTTCCATTCCGTTTAGAATCGTATGATTAGAATATAACAGGCAGATTGTAACTAGGCATGGGCGTGGGCGTGGGCGTGGGCGTTGGCGTTTGGGCGGGGATAC
>JANIPN010473201.1:0-12867 GCA_027478595.1 Erythroxylum anguifugum
TGATTAACAAATTTCAGTCCATTTGAATTTTACCTTTGTTTCATTTTCCTTGTAACCACACCATAGAAATCTTCTAAGTAATTTGTTAATATTCTTCATAATGGTATAAGGAAAATCAATATATGAAGTCTAATATACATTGAGTGAGCTCATAATAGAATTTATTAGTTGAGCTCTTTTAGTCATAGATAATGTTTTAAAACTCTACTTGCTAATTTTATTTTCTATTTTCACTATTAATTGCTTATAATCTTTATAAATGGGCTTGCTTAAGGAAATTCCATTGCCAATTTATGTCAAAAGGATAAGGAGGTATTCGAAACATGTAAGAGAAGAAAACTAAGTAGCTCGGTTGGCAACAGTTGTAGATAAATACATCCCACTTTTATCTTTATTAACAGATAACCACTAGAGTTTACTAATAGTTTGAGGCTATAGTGAGGATGAAATGGAGCCTACATTTGTTTTTTAGAATAAGAAATAAACATCAGCAAAATTTAGGCTTCAAATTCTAATTTTACTACACTTGGAATGAAAATTAAATTGACCATTATTTTCTATAATTCTCTTGAGTAGTCTGCTGAAAACTTCCATTCTGATTAACAATAGGTAGGGGAGAGTCAATCCCCCTACCTAAGACCTCTAGCTCTTTTAATTATGACTGAAGGTTCTCCATTCACCAGAGTGTTAAATGTTGCAATTGCTATACATCGCTCCATCCATTCTATAAAAAAATCAGGAAATCCATAACCTTTTAGGGAGTTGAGTGTGAAAGATCAATCTATTGAATTAAAGGCATTTTAGAAATCAATCTTTAGAGTGCAATTTTTGCTATTTTTCTTTCCAGTATAGTGTTTGAGTAATTCTTGAATAAGGATTACCATGATTTACCTACTTGGTATGTAAGCACCCTGTGACTGATCAATTTGAGCTTAAAGCACTTAATTTAGTCTATCTAATAACAACTTTGGGATTATTTTGTAAATTGTTACAATAGGCTATAAGGAGAAATTCATTCACAGAGTTTTGTTTCTTTCCTTTCAAATCTAGGTTGATGATGGTTTTATTTAGCTCCTTTAACATCCTCCTTCCCCTAAAATATTCAACAATAGCATCTAAAATTAAACTATTTATTAGTTACAATAATTTTTTAAAAAATTAACATTCAAATCAACTAGACTTGGATATTTAAGGAAGCTGATGAATTATTAATTTCAATTGTTAAAAAAGGGTTTAAAAAATCAATTTCTTATAGGGATAACTGATCCTAGAGGATTTCTTTGATTAAAGGGACTAAGAAGTGTTGGTAAAGAAATCCATTGCTTCTTTTAAAAATTCATCTTAAGTGGTTAGTATAATAATGTTTTTTTATAGGGTGACTATTCAAGGGTTTTTAGGTAGTGACATATCTATAAGAGAATGAGGAGTTTTTATCCCCCCCTTTTCAAATAGAGGTTTTTTTTTAAGCTTTGTTTCATAATATAATAGTCTAATTTGAGAGCTTATATGTAGTTGTGAAGAGCCTTTTTTCCTAACGTTTTGAAGAAGAGTGTAAGAAGGATTGAGATAAAAGTTAGATTAAGCTTTGCTAAAGGTTCTTTTAGCTGAGTGTAAGAGGTATTTCCCACTTTTTGCTTATCAAAGATTATAAGTTCCTTATTGATGTTTTAAAGTTTTTTGACATAAATAAATTGCTTAGTTCCTTGAACATTAGAATTAGGATGGCTCTAGAAAGCTTCATTAAAACCATCTAGTTTAGTCAGAAAATTAATAAATCTAAATGGAAACTTGAATGGTTTATTTACACTTGAGAACTGCACAATGTTTGGAGTGTGATTCAAAAATAACATATTGGTAAAGAGAGTTTTACAATTAGGGAAAGACTGGAACCATTCTAGGTTAGTAATTTTTGGATTATATCTATGTTCTTCCTTAGATGCCACTTATCCTCTTATTTATTACTATAGCTAATGAAGTTAACTACAAATGATAGGTTTATGACCCAAATATCATAAGCACAGTGCCTCAGATCCTAACAATAATTCTTTATACAAGTATTTCCATTGACTTCATTATGATGTAAAATGGAGTTAAAATCCCCAATAATGATCCCTGGGGATTTTATAGATAAAGTTTGGAGTGAGGTTCTTTGGTCTGCATAGTTGTAGCCATAAAAAATTGAGATGTGAACAGTGGGAGATTGTTTTTTAAACTTAAACTTTTATATATATCACTTTATCAGTGATTAGGGAGCTAAGGATTTCAACTTAGTCTTTATGAAATAGTACCATAATTCTTCCGCTATAGTGAAAAGAGTAGTTAGTAATCAATCACCACCTCTTTGGTAGGATATTGAGAAGGTTACAATTATCCTTCTTAATCCTTGATTCCAAAATTCCCATTAGGTAAGGCTTATTATCAAAATTGAAGTTTCTATGCTCTAATTTATTAGGAGGGGAACTAATTCCTATAGCATTTTATGCAATGATGTTCATGTTCCCATAATAGAAGAAGAGTCCTTCTTCTTTTAGTTAGATTTCCTTCTGCCTAGAACCTTTAAATAATCCAGTTATTTAAAGTAATGGAAGCTATATGTGGTATTGGTATTACTTATAAATTCATAACCATTCATATTGGGCTTTTTTAAGGTCCCCAACCTAAGGCCATTTGGAGTAATATTTTAAAAGTGAACATTAGGCATATCATTTTTTTCTACTTCGAGTGGAGGTTCTATATATTCTAAGCCTAGATCTTCATTTTTAGAGTGAATACTATAGTTAGACACACCAGTTATAGTAAGTTATAGTGGAGGTATTTTGTTCTTTTATTTCATTTTAACTTATTAATTCTTAAATTATCCAATTTTAAACTTTCTATCAATAGGCATTCACGTCTTGTTTGGATTCATTATATTTAGCTTCTAAGCATATGTAACTTTGACTATATCATCAATAAGCTCATAATTATCATTAAACTTCTAAATAAGGATTTTAGATAGAAAATCCTTCATTACATCAACTAAAACATATATTCTAGAAAAATTAGTACATTTAATTTTAGTAGTGGCTTGATCTAGACATAAATGCTTATCTTAAAAGCTATCCTTATAACTTAGACCACTTGTAGTCCAATTTTCTTAAGGAACTTCATAAACCAACATCCACATTGGAACGTTATGGATCTATTATCCTCCATGCTTACACCTATTCATTTGTTTTGTAGTGGACAGTACTGGAGTTACTATGCTATAAAAGTTGGAGTGAGCTCGATTATAATGGAAAATCATTAACTTGAGATTCGAAAAGAGCTACAACACCTTAGCCCAAACTACCAGCCAAATCTTGGAATATCCAACCTTTTGGGAAGTTTAACAAAAAAATTTGTAGATAATGGATGATGTAAAGAGGGAAAAGGTTGGACTAGCACCACATTTTATGGCACAAAGCCTTACAACCTAACACCTCCTTCAGTTATGGCTAACATCCCTAAATAGGTTTACATTATACAGGTTACCTATTTTAATATTGATGCAAATTGTGTTATGTGTAATTGTGGCTTGGAAACTAGGTACCATATTTTTTTTAGTGTCGATTCTCTATGGACATAGAGTGTTGGGTTAAATCTACATGTCCATGGAATTTTAATTGTTATCTATACATAGGAATTATGGACTATTTTGTAAATTAGAGTTCAATGTACAAGGATAAAAAAGTAATATATCTTATTTCCTTTGGTACCTATGTTAAGGAAATATGGATAAAAAGGGATAATAGAAGATTCCAAATCAAAAATAGGAGTAAATAACAGGTGATAAGTTGTTTGATGTCAAAAGTCAGAGGGCAGCTAATAAACTCCAACCTTAGCAATGATTGTAGCCCTAACCTAGCTAGATCCTAGAGAATTATTTAACGCATTCTTAACATAGGCAGTTAATTTTGTCATTCATTACCTCTATCCAGTTGCAATTGTTGAAGTAACCTTAAGATAAGCTTACCTACTTTAGACTAATGGAACTATTCGAGAGCTTCATGAGCTTATGAGTTGCATAAGGAAATTTCACCATACTTATGAATGATAAAGCTCTTCATAAGCTGTGACTAATTTCACCTAAGGAAACTAGGATATTCAAGTTAACACTAGAAGTTTATTATAGCTATGATTGTTCTACTATGAGTCTCCTTTAGCTAGTGAATAAGTCATTTGTTGTTCGAGGGATAGGTGCCTCCTATGTTCATTTTGTTGTAACTTGTTTAAGTTTAATTTTATGTGTTAAATGGCCTCCATTCTAACTATATTTTTTTTTCTTGTCTAGTTGATGTTTATGTAAGAATATCATTTTATTAAATACAAATTTAACTTTTCAAAAAGAAAAGGTTTAACTTTAAAGACTTTTTTTGGAAAAAAAAATGTCCTCAATATTGTTCCAAATTTTGGTGAGTCCATACTATTTCCATTTGAAAAAAAGACCACGTTTTCTTATTTAATAAGGAAACCCTTTTAGAAGATATCCTATAAAAGTGGAGTTCCATCTTCGTAGCTATGTTATTTAACATTTCAAGAGGAAGTGACACTACCTACTGCTCATTAATTTTGTCTAATAGGGAAAAATGAAGCTTATTCATTAGACTAGAATCTCCCACCACTTAAAGCCATGTGCATTTTTGGGGCTGATGAAAGATTTAAGTTATGAAGAAGGAAGTTCTTTATGGTTACAGGTATAGTTAGAGGTAGTAAAGGTAATGGTAGAAGGGTTTGATGAAGGATATTTGGTAGGAGAAGTAGTGGGGATGGGTAGGAAGCTATTTGGGACAACTGATATGTTTCTTAGAAAGGAAAGCAAGTGTGGTAAATAGAAAGAGTAGAGGAAAGGTAAATCTAACTAGAGGATAACATTTAGGCTAACACAGAAGGAAGAAAAACAAGAATAGATTGATAATGCTTGTGAGCACACTAGTAGAAAAATAAGAGTGCATGTGGGATTATAGAAAGGAAGAATGTAGATCAGAACATATAAAGAAGTAGAAGAAGAGAGTAGCACGATTTTCTCTCCCTGGAATACGATCGTTAGTATTTAAAATATATGTAATAGTGTGAGTAATAATAGATCATATAGAAAGTATCTTAGTTTTACACAATATAAACAATAGTAAGATGGGTTTTGATTATGGTAAAAAAATCTTTAAAAAATATAAATAAATAATTTGGATCAAAATAAGAAGAGCATAATAAAAACCAAACATTTTTTAAAGTTAAACTTATTATATTGATGAAGGCTTAAAGCCTCTTAAAAGTGCTAACTTACAAGTTGGAAAGTTAACTATAGAAAGAGTTAAATATTTAACAAGTTTACTTGGGAATAACTAGCACCAGAAAATTGAAATTATAATAGCCACGCCCTCCTCACATTACTACTTACTTTGATGCTACAATTGTTTAATATGAGAATTTCCCTAATCCAATATATCAGTCTTTGAGTTAAGATGTATTTTTCCAATTCAAGTTTGCTATTGATCATATTGTTTCTTTCCCTTCAAATGGTGTAAATGCAATAGATGAAAGCAATCCTTAGCACAATTGAATCATTGTCTAACATCTTGATCCATTTGATCACCCATTTGATAATTTTTTCCCGGCTCCTTATAGTGCAATGAAATTTTAGTATACGTTGTAATCCTTACCAAATGGATTATTTGTAAGTGCAAACGAAGTATAAATTTTTCACTGTGTTAGCTTGAATTTTGTATTACACACAAAGTGGAATTGGATCTTTTAATCTATTCTTGGTCCAGACCGTGTTTTTAATGGTTAGATAGGATGTGATAGCTACCTTATAGATGAGCTTATACCAGTGAACTTTGGAAGAATATGGTTTGAAGAAATCCAAATAGGATATATTAGAAAAGTGCAAGGATTTCTCTAGTGTCTAGATGAGTCTGTTATCCTCTATTGTATCAGGTTTATAATTTATCAAGTTGTTTACAATTAGAGACTAAATCCAAATAGGATATCTTGGAAAAGTGCAAGGATTTCTCTAGTGTCTAGATGAGTATGTTATCCTCTATTATATCAGGTCTATAATTTATTAAGTTGTTTACAATTAGAGACATAGCTCTATAGTTGCAAACCCAAGAGTCCCCTGAGATGCTCTGCTACTTGGTATTTAATGGGAAACTCCTTTTAAGTGGGTTGAGTTCTTCTAGCTAGTATAAAGGGTTGATGTCATACCAGTTGTAATACCATAGCCAAGTATTGAGCCCATTAACATCACTCTTTTATAGAGGATATGTGGAGATTCTTAATCTTAACTTCTCAATAAGAGGCCATGATTGGTTTTTATTTTCATTTAGATTCTAGAAGCAACACTATAAGAAATAATGTAAGTTCATCATTTGATCAATATGGCTTCCTTTTCATTTCATAATCTCCAAATTTTCTTTACAATTAGTACTTGGTTTTTGAGTTTGAGACATGTGATGCCCAATCCACTTTATTGCTTAGTGGTACAGACATCATTCCATTTGACTCCATTAAACAAAGCACTAAAAGTGGTTGTTGTTATGTAAACTTCAATTTAGTATATGAATTGCTTAGGAAATCCAAATGCTTCTATGAAATTGATTATAAAGTTCCAATCCAGTTTGTCAAAAGCTTTGTATATATTTATTTTGAGTGAGTGGCTCTTGATAAATGGATTTGTAGTGTAATCCTTGAATAGTGCTTGCGTTAGGAGGAGGTTATCTTCAATATCTCTTCCACTAATGAATACTCCCTGGCAAGGATTAATTAGAGGGGTTAAGGTCCTTTTTAGCCTAGCTGCAAGAATTTTCCCAATGATTTTATAAGTTGTGTTATAATAAGATATAGGACAATAATCCTAAAAGTTGTTAGGGGCTTGCTTCTTAGGAATCAAGCATAAGAAAGTTTTAATCAATACTTTCAGAATTTTTGCTATCCCTAAAGAATTTATGTACGCAATTAATTACTCCACTTCTTGTGAAGTTCTAAGTCTGCTTAAAAAAAGTTGTATTAAACCTATCTAGCCTTGGTGTTTTATCTAGTTTTAGGCTGAATAAATAAATTTTCACTTCCTCATATATAACTTTTATAGTTAGCTTAGTGTTAGTAAGATGATTAATATAAGCATTAATGAAGTGACGTAATGCTTCAATTATGGAGTGACATTGGCCTTGGTATTGAACATTGTCTTGAAATAGTTATAAGCCATTATTTTGAGCACATTTTGTTCCTCTTGAATATTGATTTGGATATCTCTGAGTGTATTGATTATGTTGTTATTTTTGTGTACTAAAATGGTGTTGAATAAGAATCTAGTACACTTATTTCCCTCTCTCAGACATGAAATCCTTACTTGTTGCTTTAAATAAGAGCATATGCTAGTAGAGAATGTATATAATTATGCAGGGCCTATTGCTCCAATTATTTCTGTCTAATATCATATGGATTTTTATAGAGATCGTCTTGACAAGTTCTTAACAAACTTTTAGTTATCTCCAATTGCGCTTGTGTTTTTGGGATTTTCTCTTTCTTTAGTATCTTTAACTCATTCTTTAAGGTCTTAAGCTTGGTTATTAGTTGAAATGCCATTCATCCCTATATTATACTGTTTATGTTTTCACTCAGCCCTTTAATTTCAATTGTAGCATGGTTTGAACATAACAAAGGTCCTACAAATCTTAGGACTTAACATAGAGAGCTTCGCATGAAACAAAGGTTAGAAGCATAGATGACGGAATGTTGAAATATTCCAAAGATTAAGTGTGATTGGCAATTGAGATGTATAAGGTTATTTGAACTGATAATTTCATCAAATTGGACTAGAGAGGGATTGAATATCACTACTATTATATAACTATAGTGGTGTTTATGGTTTGATATGAAGATCCATTGTTTCCTAAAAAAATTAACTCCTCTTTCAGTATACTAGCTTTAATTTTTGTCTAAAGTAATCCAAAAAAGATAGTTTTTTTTCCATAAAATGATGTCTTTTAGTTTTTTCCCTAAAATGATGTCTTTCACAACCTAATTTTTTTAGGGCTTTTAAGTCCCCTAATATTCTAGCATAATATAGACATTTATTTCATTGAAGGGGTGCCTCTTCTTTTTTTTCTTTCTGCTAGATTTTATTCAAGGAAAAATACTATTAACAAATTTGGAACTATCAAAACTTGGAGTTGGAGTATCCTTATTTTCAGATGCTATAGGGTTGTTCTCCTATGAATGGGGGGTTTGAGTTTTCCTCTTTTGAAGAGCACTAAGATTGTGAGCCATTCTCCTTTGAAATTCCAATAAATTTGATTGCATGCTTAATCATTATCTAGCTCACCCATTAGTTTATTATATGTTCCTATTTTGAAACTTTTTCTAGTTGGTTTCCATATATTGGTCTGCATTGGTTTCTAGGGATATCAAAGTTGAACTAGATGATCCACAAGTTTCCCTTCAATTGTAAATCTTTTGATAGCTATATAGGAGGCGAGTTCATCCTTCTTTGTGACTTGAATGCATACTGATACACAGCCTATCCTTTCTAGGGAGCAATTTAAGAATCAAGAGTTATAGGTTTCCTAATGACACTAGTGATGAAACTCAATCCCAATGGTCTAGTATTCAAGTGAAAAATTATAAAATTTTATCTAAACTAGAAATGAGTGAATATCTTCTCCATTAAGCTTCATTTTAGACCTACATTGTTTCAGAAAAAGTGATTTACTTGCTATGTGCCAAGGACTTGTTCTAGGATTTGGTTGAGACTAGCATACTTACAGCATATTAATATAAAATACTTATCATCTATAAGGAGTGTTTTCTCTAATCGAGATTTTCTCCACTTAGAGTTTGCCCAAACATGAACTTATGGAAATGCTAATGTTTTATCCCAAAAAATATTGTAATTGTTAAAGACCAAGTTGATGCTCTAATCTGGAGAAGTTGTAAGGTAGGGAAAACAACTCCATTCTTAGCAGCCGCTTCAAAGAAATTCTTGAAGGGTATTCTTTCCTGTAAGCTTCCATTTTCCACTAGTTTGATCTAGGATTGACGACATATAAGGTTGGTGTTAAGGTTGGTCAATTAATAGTGTTGATCTATAGGGAAGGAGGGGACTTTTCGTGGACAAATGAGGAAGGTTCGTTAAGGGATAGAGGAAGAAAATCCTCAAGGGTATACTACACAATGTTTGAGTTGTTGTTAAAAAAACTAGGGATGGCAGGGTAAATTGAAAAATAGTTACCAAAAATGTTAATTGACGTGTGCTTGATTGTTTATATATTCACTCGTTATTACTTGATTAATATTATAAAATGCTTAAGATACTTATTTTGGATCACATTTTGTTTTAGGTCCAAGTTGGAAGCATAAGAGCTAAAATGAGTTAAAAGCACATTCTTTGAGTCAGTCTCTTGATGTTCATAATCATTTTTCCTTGTGGTACAAGAAAGAGATGGATTAGAGTGAAGATGGGACAAGAAAACACACACAAAATGAAAAATTCTCATAACCTGCAAGATGCACGACCGTGCATAATCAAGAAAGTGGCATTTTTTAGGATGTATAGTTAGATGTAGGTGGAACAAGAAGGAGATGGATTTAAGTGAAGATAGGGGAAGAAAACACAAGAAAATGAAGAATTCGTGTGATCTGTAAGATGTACGGTCGTGCATAATCACCAAAGTGGCAAATGTGTTTTTTGATGCACGACTGTATATCCAACTGTGCATCTCCCTAAATACTTAATTTTTCATATAAATAGACGTTTAAGCGGCCAAAGAGCGTATGGAATAGTTTTTGGAACATGAGAAGGGGCAGAAACCTTACCTCTTTGGAATTAATGGAGTGTTAACCTTCTTCCAATTCGAAGGTGAAATCAAAGTCAAGGATTGCATTTCAGCACTTCATCATTATGTATTACTGAATCTCTCTCTCTAGGTGTTGTTTATGTTATTATTTGCTTATTGATTTGGGTATTTGTGTAAGGATGATCTGAATGTTTCTATTAGATTGTTTTTATATAAAACCATTGTTAGAATCTCAAATACAATAATACGTAATAGTTATGTTTTGGATTCATTTGTGGCAACTAATCATGTAGAATTATTAGGTAACATAGGTTAACTGACCCAAGTTTATGTGGTAATTGCCTAAATTAATCTATTATCCCTATTCGTAATGCAATTGTCCTACTAAATCTAGAGAGCTTGTTCTAGGTTGTTCGATAGCTAGGTTTAGTTAAAGACCTTATTTTAATTAAACACTACCTAAGAGAAAATCCAGGTTAACAGAGCTTGTTGTTAATCTATGATTAATAGTTTCTAAGAGAGGTGTGAAACAAGAAGACAATGAAGCATGTTTATTTGTGTGTAAACTGAGACTGAACAAAAAATCGAGTTCCAAAATCATTCATCAGGTTTCCTCTTTTATTACCGCTTAATTTGATTTACTTTCATTTGTTTAATTTTACTTTATTTTCATAATTACATCCAACAAAAACCTCCTCTATATCTTAAACATCGATTCTTTCATTGCAAAAGCTACACAAACACTCCATGTGGATATGATCCTTACTCACCCCTGCTATAAATTTAGTTGTGCAGAGTTAAGTTTATTTTTTGGTGCATTCGACACGCATAAAGAATTTTACTATCATTTTCAGGAATGTATTGATTTATTTTTTTATTTTAATTGGTGTTTTGTATTTTTTATAATTAGTTTTTACAGTTATTTCTTGATCTTTTCATTTTTTGTTAGTGTTTGTGTATAAAAAAGATACATTATTGGTGGAAATTTTCCCTATAACCTATATTCCCAATCCTATAACCAATGTTGGAGTGATCATACAAACCTTAGTTAGAGAGGGAATAACCAGCAAAACTACTTCCTAGATGGGCAGCAGGGTGCACAGCAATTCCCATATAGACCATAAACTGTTTATTCCAACTTAAGTACTTCTCTAGAAGACTTAGTTAAGTCTTTTACTACTAATGTTTTAGCATGATGTGAGACCATTCCAGCAAGATAAAATATCTAGGATCCAAAACTTGGTAAGCTAGATGGGTCAGATGACGATAACTATCAACCGCCTAGAATCACAAATCAAAAGCCATCTCAACATGAGGCGAATCCAAAAAACTTTAGCTCGATAACCTTATAGAGTGGAGAGGAGCTTAAGAATCTTAAGAAGACTACTCAAGGGATTACTAGTGAAAAAGAAATTGACAAGGTGCTCGAAGGAGAAAAGGATATATCATTTAGTTGGAAGGTGAATACTAATTCCCTAATTGTTGTCAAGACTAAACCTTCACTTTTACCTAGTAGGTTAGAGAAATTGAAAAAATAGGAAGAGGGTGAAGATATTGGAGATTTTTTAAGAATGTAACGATGCAGTAGAGATTAAGATTATAAAGATAGCTATATTGAGAAAGATCCAAGGAAGGAGAAGAAGAGGAGGGAAGAGGAGAGAGGAAGAGGGAAGAAGAAGGACTGCTATTGTTGTTGTCTTCCTGGTCCATCCTACCCCTTCCAAGTGACATTTTCATTTCATCTTTGTTATTCTTTCTTTTAAATGTATAGGATGGATTTGATAGTGATGGATTTGGGTTTGATGATGATGTTCTAAACTCCTTTAGGGATTTGTTCTTGAATCGACATTAATGCAGCTTCCTTTTATTTTAATACATTGAGTATTGTGATTATTTGTTATATTTATATGCTTTGGTAACAATCGAGGGAGTGAACGATAGCAAAATGATTAGATTAGGTAACGAGAGTTAAACGATCTAATAGATCACACAAATAATCAAATCAATAATTTATACGAAGAGAGATCTCGTGTGAGGACCCAATAGTCTATTAAAGGGCTTAAGATCTAATTGGATGTGTGGAATTTTTGTTAATTGAGAGAATGCCAATTCTATAATTCAATTAGGGTTTATGATTTAGGGTTTAATGATTATAACTCCAGAGAGAGTAAATGTGTTTGCACAAATCAATAATTGATAGCACTAGATTCCATAGTTGCATTATAAATGGAATTGGTATGACTGATACCTACTGATTGACTTAGGGTGGCTTGTTGGGCAAACCCAAGGTCATTCCTAGAGATATTGGATATCGACCCACTAAGAGAACTTCTATACAAGTTCTCTCGGATCCAGATTGAGGGTTATGGATTAGCGAGAAAATAGTGTAAGTCATACTGCATGTTATTAAAGTCCTAATTGACATGCATTTACGTACAGTCTAACACCATTTCTCTCTTTGACCTTAGGTTGCAAGAATTGGCACCATGACCACAAGTGTGAACCTACGCTCATTTATGGAAGCCAATAAGTTGACTGGACCCAACTTCTTAGACTGGCTTAGGAACTTGAGAATAGTTCCCAAGTCGGAAAAACTAGGCGACGTCTTAGAAGAATCACTTCTCGATCCCCCTGCTACTGATGCTTTTGAAAGTGATCAGAAGGAATACAGAAAGCATCTCGATGATAGTGAGGTGGCTAGCTACATAATGTTGGCCACTACGTCACCGAAATTGCAAAAGAAACATGAGGCTATGGATGCTCATACCATAGTCTATCATCTGAGAGAGTTATTTGACGAGCAGGCTAGGTTCGAAAGGTTTGAGACCTCGAGGTTTCTCTTCCACTCCAAGAGGACATATCTAGTGCAATATGCATTGAAGATGATGGCTATATTGAGAGGTTAGCCTCCTTTGGTTTCATAATACATCATGAATTAAGTATAGAATTAATTATGACTGGTTTGACTGATAGTTATTGTTGGGTCCGTGTTTTGCGTGTTGGGCCCGTGTTTTGCGCACTCGCCGGGCTTCCCCCGGGTGCTTCAAGGTTG
>JANIPN010474140.1:0-30768 GCA_027478595.1 Erythroxylum anguifugum
GGTTGCAGTTCCGCTTACGTTACTAGTATTCGCAATTGCGTGTTTGCCGTTTAGAGTTGTTGTTTCGCCTGCGGTTCTGTTGACAAGGCTTTGTAGAAAGAATGTATGCTAGTTGTCGTCGGTGGAATTTTACTTTATGCTATTTGTATTTGGGGAAAGGCTTCTGAATGGTTGCATCGCTGTTAAGTCAGCATGAGACAAGAGTCTGACGATGACGATGACGACGATGATGATGATGGATTGTTTGCTACTTTTAACAAAGCAATGACATCGGATGTAGCGCTGGGATTACATAAGTCTTATGACTAATCCTTTACACAATGGAAGTCTAGGAATGCCCCCTAAACTACTTGATCTCCTTAATACTTGTCCACGGGCAAAGGTGGCAGTCAATAAAAAGTTGAAGATACCTAATAGGCGCTGGTGTGACAATTGCCAGCGGCCCCTCGCCCAGTTCATTTCCGTAGCTGTGATTGGCTATAGCTGCTTACGTTAAGGCGGGGGGAGGTGCAAAAGCGTGCTTTAGAGCTTCCCATATTCTCTTCATAATAATCACAAAACTACCTTACAGCTTTTAGATATGTGTTGGGCTTTTCAACAAACGGTATGAGGCTCAGAAATTGACATATGTACAATTGACCAAGTCTGCGGTTTAAGTATCTAAGTCATCCAAAGTGTCATTTATAATCTTTGCTTCTGATGAGGTACCCAAACAACAAAGCTCATGACTATACACGTTGTTATTGATGGGGACGGTTCGGTTTTTGAGCAGGGGTGGAATCGTTCGTCCTTGCATTCAAAGAAATTGCAATCAAGGGCTGTTTCAAATTTCCTGCAGGGTACTCCTCTTCTAACGATAGCTTCTTACTATGCTCGAAGAACTCTAAACAGTGTACAATCAGCTTAGATGTAGAGGAGCCACGTCCAACCATCACCTTGGGTGGATAATCCAGATGCATGTGCTGACCAGTATAGATCATGGATGAGATTTATCTTTATCTGATCCTTCCCTTGGGCAGTGTGTCAGATTTTTTGCGGTATGGGAAGGAAATTGAAGTAAGCACAAAAAGTGATTACGCTGTTGTTCAACCCGTCAGATAAGGGTGCACGGTGAAAGTGCAGTGACACATTACCCATTTTATAATTCCGGTAATCGATCACTATAATATCACTACACTGCACGGTGAAGCTATCACCCCGCCAGCCAGTTAGCCGCACGCCGGGCTATAACCTGCACAATCTGTCAGTGTGGTTTCTTAACGTATGTTAATAATACGATTTTCCTACACTTCACGTACCGAAGGAGCAAAGTAGGCTATGTCCATCCAGGTTTGCTTGAGGCCAAATATATAGCATCCTAAATATAGTTTACGATGCCAGAGTAGATAGTGTGGCTAAAAATAGATGGACTTGGAAGCGGCGCTGTAGTGCAAGCTTTGACTAGTATCTGATGACATGTGACTGTGATCATGGATGACTTTCTTATGTGTGGAAATGGCATGCTAATAAAGCATCATCATCATTACGGGTTATCGTAAGGTCTTTGCGGTCCTTGTAATCATCAGGGGCTCGTGAGCTCGACGCCGCACATCCGTACATTAAACATTTGAAACACGCCAAGAATATTGTGGTTGCTCTTCCACGTTTCCCGTCCAATCCTTAAAAAATATGAATACTCCGCTGATACTTCGCTGCCATAAATTTTGTGGTTTATTTGTTAATCAATTTCTTCGGTCGCGTTTTTAGCTAGGATTTGATGAGTAGTGGGCATGTTGAAAGCCTGGCGTGGAATAGCCGCGACTGCCTCGACACTTCAAAAGAAAAATAAAAGTAGGGCTATTACTAGACGAATCAACGCCCTACGCTCCTATATGGAGAAATACATTCTATGCTTCGAGATTATCAGTTTTCCGAGAAATATTAACCTTATTCGATTATTTCTGACATAGTCAAATGTGGGGGTGATTTTTTAAAAGTAGACCGAACTAAGCAGGACTTGAAAACCGTAATCAGACCCACACTGTAAGCAATAATGATCATATCTATGATTGATGACAATTTGGAGGCCATCTAAGAATATAAAAACGGCAACCCCTCGGCCGCTCCCTTGATTTATAACTTTTTCCTTTAGATCACAATATGAGCCCAACTAATACCAACTCAGACCAGTATCGTTCTAAAAACTCTCACCGTAAGTGAACCTTTGATTTGTCACAAGCTTTGCATATTCTATTCTAAATATGGCTAACCTTTACCTTTTTTCAAATAGAGAAGCAATGTCAGAAGAAAGACAAGTCTAAAGCTCGGCATCAACGCAATACATCCGTCGCTATACAATTGGGGCGAGGACTTGTTGGTTTTCGTGTAAAGGGATCATTCCCAAAGGTGTTGTGTATTGCGGTGATACTGTTGGCGATACTGTTGGTGATACTGTTGATTGTTTTCCTGGGTTCGAAGTCAAGATTTTCGCAAGTATTGGAGTTTCTACTCAAACTTAGCTCAATGGCAATAGAATAGTTGAGAATAGAACTTTAACACACTCAATGAAAAGCATTGTCATAATTCATTTCCAGCTGTCAATCTTGAACCAACAACCATCATATATACACTAAGCAGAAAATTAGAAGAGCTTTTTAAATAGGAAGTGTCTAATGAAAGAACTTCTAAGCCTTATTCAGAATTCTTGTCTCACTGGGTGACGATATGGATGGAACACTCGGGCAACTAAGCTTACAACAAGCTAAGAGCAAATCAATGATTGATTCTAGTAACTGATAAATCATGCACCTCTCTAACTTTAATCCTGTGGTAGTCATTTTTTCTGCGTTAGTCAAATACAAATATTCGCTCCCAGTAAAGGCACATGAAGCGATATCAAGGCAGGACACCACTCCCTTCATACTATGCATTGCGGTCAAACGAAATATATTTACTTAGATTGCCTATAGCTTTAAAGTTGGGTACTTCTCTTATTGTCAAGTCAAAGTTGAATGCGAGATTCTTCGCAAGCATTGCCAGGACCGGAAAGGTGCCATGTGACACCGAAGTTAGAAGGACTCTTGGCACACCCAGTCACACAAAGCTGACGGGGAAACAGTCAAGGACGATGATCGCATTACGACACCCATTATTGCAATTGTAATAACTCTCAATGATCTCTACATAGAATTTCCCTCACTATACCCAAAAACCTACGCCGATGAGCGTTGCAATTGTTCTCTTGTGACCTCTTTCTCCTATTCCTGCGAAACAGCTATGCGCCACAGTAAACAAACCTAGAGCGCGGCCCTGCAACCGCGTAAGGCCCCCACAAACAAATATCTAGATGCAAGAAGCAGAGGAGTCGCCTGCTAGGGGCCTGAAGGCGCTCTTGGCAAAGAACAGACGAGGCAGAGAAGAGCCGGTGATACCAGAAGAGACAGTGCTGGAGACCGGACCTCGCGAGTCCTCCGACACGGTCTTGGAGAAGATTAGGTCGAAACTAGACACCTTGGAGCAGAAAGAAGCAGAGTCAGATGGAAAGCTGTCCAAGCTATTGCCTGGCCACACAAAGCGCAAAGAGAAGAGAAGGCGAAAAGCTCAGGAAGCTGAAGGGGAAGAGCAGCGAGGTCGCGGCTACGAGCGCCACGATAGCAATTCAGCTTCCGGGGGTGACGAGAGTCGAAGCGGTACGGCTGAGGATGCTAGCAGCTTCTTGACGTCGGATTCCGAAAGAGAAGAGACGTAAGTTACGATGCAACTGGCCGTGTGTGTTTATGAGTTGGTGAACCAGATCCGTTAAGTCCTTCTGTGGATACTATTGGGGCGTTCTTGGCGGTGGCTTCAGCCTCAAGCTGAACCACGCTACCTACCAAGAGCCTCCGTACTTTTCCCCCTCACAGCCTGGCCATCTTCCACCATTCTCCTTTTACTGCGTCAATTGTTGCCGCATGCGCGATGATTTGATGCTGTGAACTTCTCCTCGTCGTTATATTCTATTCCGGCTCTTAAATTTTCAGCTACCACTCTCCCACTTGCGCACAACGCCTCTTATTATCTCACACGTCATTACGTTGGACTTCAAATACTAATCCAGAGACCATAGTTCCAGGCCTCGTTTAGTCGATCACGAGTCACACGCTGGCTATCTGACAGCCAGTTCGCCTCAGATCCGCGCTGCCACCTTCGAAGCAACTGCTGGTGATAATCGCTCAACTTTCACTAGCGCCAGCTCTCCTCTCGTCCATCCCACAAAGCTGCGTTCGAACGGCTCTTTAGCCGCCAAAGACAAACTGGCTACCCACAATGAATTATCCTCAAGCCAAACATCAGCCGGAGCTTCGTCCTTGTCGATAGACTCCGAGGAGTCCGGCAAATCCGGCAAGTCAAGAGGGGTGTCCCCAGGCAGCAAAATCAAAGATGCTTTCAAGCCCTCTCGTCGTAATGCTGCGCCATCCAATACAACGAGTGAACGCGGTGTGAGTCCGCTGGGAGGTCTCTTCATTAAAGATAAATCTGATGGTTCACCGACAAAATCACCGACAAGGACAAATACACTATCTCAAGATAGTCCGCATACGAAGACCAAGAACCCTACGCAAAGCCTGAAGAGCGTACCGTCTATAGTTACCACGCCAGTGACACCTCCTGCTTTACCACATAGATCATTACCTCGAGTCGAAACTACCGTCACGCCCCCAACACCTGTGGATAGAAAGAAGATAAATATTCCCGAAACAAGGCACTCACCAAGTAATTCGTTATCTTCTAGCCCGAACGTAAACGGATCACCAACGAACAACAGTCCTATATTACATCGTCGGGCACGATCGGAGACGAGTAATCAACCTACCAAGCTCTCACATTCAGTGGCCCCGCCGCTAACGCCGACTGTGGAGGAAATCAAGACGCAGGGAACACGAAATATATCGCAGTCATCTGGTGGCTTTTTTACGAGTATGATCAGCGCAGCTCAGAACGCGGCCAACACGATATCAAATATCGGGAATAATAATTCTAGCAGACCGCGGAGCACTACCGCTTACAGCGGGACGAGCTCTGAAGAGAAGGCCAAATCAATCCCGGAAGAAACGGATGAAAGCGAGGAGGTACCAGTTGAGTCCAACAAGCCACTTGCAATCGATACTATTGGATCCGGCGAATTAAGTCTAAGTCACCTGGGAATATCCCCGGAGCCTTCTTCTGCTGTGTCGAATAGTCCCTCGTTGAGTGGCGATGGAAAAGCAATACGATCTAGAAGTAGCACGGTTGTACAACGTGAGGAAGCCTCTGCCCGAGCTGAAAATGTATCTGCGGCTAGAGCAGTCTCCGCGGCCTACAGTCACGACACTGAAAATTCGGTGACACCGATGGTAGAGGATGTTGTGCCAAATTCGCAGCCCCCTTTGAAGCCTGGATCTACATACGAGGGTAGCATCTTAAACGAAAAAACACCTCCTACCAGTGTCTACGAGGGTGACAATAGCGGTATCTTCAGAAGCGGTAGTCTTAGAAACAAAGTTGAGCGAGCGAAAAAGAGAAGGCATAGGAACAATAGCTCTGGTGGCACCATCGGAGCTGCTATCAGTGCTACCAACAGTGCGTTTATAGGGGGCCCCAGTTCCAATACGGCAAAAGTGACAGGATTCGCCGTGGCCACCAAGAAGCGGAACCGTGATTTCCATCAATTGTTCAGAAGCGTGCCGGAAGATGATTATCTTATCGAAGACTACAACTGTGCTCTCCAACGCGACATTCTTCTAGCGGGTAGAATATACATTTCGGAGGGACATATCTGCTTCTCGAGTAACATTCTTGGATGGATTACGACCTTAGTAATCAGTTTTGATGAGATTGTGTGTATTGAGAAGGAGAGTACAGCAATGGTATTTCCCAACGCTATAGCCATTCAAACGTTACACGCGCGACATACGTTCAGGAGTTTGATCAATCGCGATAGCACTTATGACCTCATGATCAAAATTTGGAAGATTAGCCATCCTGGCCTACAACTACGGAGTTCAGAAAACGGCGTTAACGTAACCAATGGAACGGGCTCAAAGACCGAGAAGGTCGATGGCCCTGGGAGTGATTTGGGTAGCCCGGGGTCTGATGACGGCGAGTATTATGATGAGGATGATGAGAGCGATAGTGGCGAAGATGACGCCAGCGAGGTTGGAACCACTGCTGGAAGCATTCAAGAAAGTGCACCTCCAGATTCACCCCCGAAACTGCAACGCAAGCCCTCAAACATAGGCAGTGTAGCTGGCCAGGCTAATAGCCAAGGTCCTACAGTTAGCGAAGTCAAAGCTGCGGAGAGAGCTAGTGGCGTCGCCGTTGCAGCAGCTGACTTCCCAGGACCAGCTACGCATGCTCCAACCGAATGTGCGGATAGTAGCACTCATTATGAGAAAATCTTAAAAGATGAAGTGATTCCTGCTCCCCTCGGTAAAATATATTCCATGGTCTTTGGTTCCTCTTCTGGCGGCTTCATGTCTCGGTGGCTAGTGGATGACCAAAAGTGTACTGATCTACAGATGGATGATGCCGCCAAACCTCTCGGTGAAGATTGCAAAACCCGCTCATATTCCTACATCAAACCTCTCGGTGGCAGCATTGGCCCCAAACAAACGAAGTGTATCATCAGCGAGCAGCTGGATGCTTTTGACTTGGAGAAGGCCGTGACGGTTACTATCACTACACAAACGCCTGACGTGCCCAGTGGCAACGTGTTCAGCGTAAAGACACGCTACTGTCTCATGTGGGGTCCCAACAACGGAACTCGCATGATAATGTGTTGCCAAATTGAATGGACGGGCAAAAGCTGGCTAAAAGGTATGTATCTCAGAATCTTAGTTTTACCAAGTTTCGCTAACGCAAGCTTCTAGGACCAATTGAAAAAGGTGCCAACGACGGACAAATCCAGTACGCCAACGATCTCTTCAAAGCCCTTCGGAGTGGAGTTTCGTCGAAACCCAAGGCCGGCGCTACCAGCAAAGGCCGCAAAGGCGGCAAGAAGAAGCGATCCGGTGACACGGCCAAATCGTCCACGGACGCGCTTCCAGCTCAGGTCGCCAAAGCAAGTTGGGGCCTGCTAGAGCCGGTGCGTTTCATACTGGAGCCCATCAGCGACACCCTGTGGCCCGTGGTGAACGTGTACACGCTCAGCGTCGTCGTGACCGTCCTCGCCGTCTTGTTCTGGCGCAGTTCGCGGTCCGGACCGAGCGGCGTGGGCGGCGGCCCGCAGGCTATGATGTATGCGCCCGTTAGCGGCCTCACCAGCGCTCAGCGGAAAGTTGCGTACGAGGAGCTGTGGCGGAGTGAGGAGGCGGCGCTGTGGGCGTGGTTGGAGGAGCGTGTCGGTGGTGTCGACGGTATTGTTGTGCCTGGCACGGGAAAGAGTGGCGATATTCTTCATGGGGGTGCTAGTGCTAAAGCGAAGAGGGCGAGGCAACAGGTTCTGAATGCGGGTGGGAAAGGACTCAGCGATAGAGACGTTAGGAGGGCGATTGAGGTTACGGAGGAAAAGTTGAAAGTGTTGAAGGAGGCGGTTGGTGTGGATAGCGTGGTTGGAGACGAGCTGTGATCGAGGACGAATTGTCATTAATGTCTACGCACGACTGCTTGCACTTTAAGCTATACGGAACAGAGATTCGCTATGGAGCTTGTCACTTATCACATTTTACTTTTCTGGGTCAACGAGGGTCTTGGGAGTAGCGATTGTTAGCATGATAGGTGCCCGGGGAAAAAAATTAAATATTGATTCATCTCATACACTTAGCTGCTAGTGCTTTATCTAGTGCTTTAGGGGCGATATTATACCAAAAGATGCATTTAAGTCAGAGTAGCCTCTGTGAACAGGAAGCCTAGTCTTATAGTATAGGCTACCCAGAATCATTCTTTCTCATACACTTAGTTACTGATGCGTAAGGGGGAGGTTATCCATAAGATACGATTGACATTTGAGTCAGAGTAGCCTAGTAGCCTCTTCATGAAAATTAGAACTAGTATGCATAATGTTAATAATGAGATAACTGTTGGATTGCTCCGCTATTCTGAAACTGTACCTCGCTATTTAGGTTGTTAATACATATAAACTCTGACTGCAACACGATGAAGCAATATCAGCAACTTCCACAGTCCCTACTACCAAATCCAGTTTGGTAGCTAGAAGCGTCACATTAATCTTACGGCATTAGCCAGTGCCTGGACCATACACTCCGTTCAAGTAGGAACACAATCTACCGCTTCTTCCCATATCTTCGATGCACAGCATTCCCATCCCACAAAAACCTCAACCACAAATACCCCCAAACACGACCCGCAGAAAGTCCGGGCACAGATGCTCCTTATCCATCAGCGCCCTCATCTTCTCCCCGCCCCTAGCCGACCGCGCCCACAGCTCCAACCGCCTCCAAGCCAGCTTCGTCTCGCTCTTCAGCGCCCTCCCATTCCAAGCAAAAATCCGCAGCGCCTCGCGCATATACTCCTCAGCCTCAGCATCAAGCCTCTGCTCGTACGAAAAATCCGCCACCTCCTTCATCAGCAGGCCCCTGTACTTCGCACAACTCCTAAACGGCAGCGCCGCCGTAATCGCCACGCTGCGGCGGAACTCGAGGTGGAAGCGATCCACGCGCTTCGCGAACCGCAGCAGGCTCAGGTACTCGAGCCGCACGCCGAGCACGCGCCAGTCGGCCAGGCCCAGCGCCCGCTCCAGCCGGCCCAGCAGCTTCTCCCACGCCAAGATGTGGCCCGTCAGGTCCAGGTCGCCCCAGGTGAAGTTCCCCCTGACAGCTTGCTCCGCGACCGCCACGCTGAGTCCCGAGTAGGGGCCTATGGTAGTGTCCAGCGTGTCGCGCATACACTCGAGGATCTTGGCGAAGAGCGAGAGGATGTCCCTGCCGCCGCCGCGCTGGACGGCTAGCCCTGCGGAGATTAACGTGAGGGGGTAGTTGGGGCTGAAGTCGGAGCGGGACTTGGATGCGACTAGCTGTAGGGTGCGTTTGACTTTGTCGCGGTCCTCGGCGTATTCCATCCGGCGGAAGAGCGCGAGGAGCCGCCATACTAGGGCGGGCGCGGGGGTTTCGATGTCGGTGCTGACGAGCCGGTCGATGGTGCAGGTCGAGGGGTCGAGGGTTGCGTCGCGGTACCACTCGCGCTTGAGGCGCGCGGGGAGCCGCATGATGCCGTCGTATTGGTTGCTGCGTGTCTTTTTTAGCCAGAGGGCGATGTTGGGGTCGGATTCGGCGTCGATGGTTTCGCGCCCCGTGCCGACGACCGACCAGCGCTCGTTGGCGAGGGCGAGCTGGAGGAAGCTGCGCGTCGAGGCGAGGATTACTTGGGCTTCGTCGAAGTCGGGGAGGTTGAGGACTGGGTCGGGCGCTGCTGGGTGGTGCTGGCGGTAGTGGTGCTGCTGGATCATGTCGAGCTGCGCTCTAGGGCTCGCGTTAGCAACGTTGATATTGGGGGTTTGTTTTTTTCCTGAGGGGGGAACTTGAGAGCAAAGTGAACTTACCTGTAATGATGGGCTTCGCTGATTCGCTGGTTTTTGGATTTTCGGGTATGTGGTTTTTTGTTCTTGGTGTTGAGCTTCCATATCCTGAGACGATCTTTATACATCTTCTCGCTAAAGATTTATGCAGCTATATCAGTACGGCATCTTAGCTAAGTGGGACTGCATATATCGGCATACCTTGCCCAAAAGTCGTGCTCCCTGCCCATGATCTCCATGACTCTCGAAAGGGTGTGTTTCCGGTACAGTGCTGCTATCTGCTGGCGGTGCTGAGCCCATTCCGCTGGCCGGGCATTGGATCTACGAGGTGGCTCGGGCCGCGTGCAAAATTCCCAGCCCATAGTGGCCTGGTCGTCGAATATCATGGTGTCGGTAGCATCGATTATTCTGCTGTTGTTGCTGATACTGTTGCCGTTGCCGGCAGCAGTCAACATTCCGGCCATTTCGCCAAAGATCGTCTCTCGAATAACCAGGATGGTTCTAACCTGCAGGTTCTTGAATGCAAGAAATAAAGTGGAGAATCGACAGGTTAATATTAGTATTAGTAGGTTGGCACAGCTGCAAAAAAAGCACCCTGAGCAGCGGCCTCTTTATGCTTGGAACGAGGTTCAACGGGCTCCAAGGCCGCGCCGCGTGCCATCTGGCAGCCCCCCGTCTACACAACAGAGAAATACTATTAGTGAACCTGAGTAGTGAGGCCCATTTCTTCCGCCACAGAACACTGATCCTAATTGCCAATTGGTTACGAAGGGAAGAAACGGCGCGGAATGCATCATAAAGTGCTTCGTCTTTCCCTTCCGGGTCCGCTATTGAGGCACAGCAAGGCGATGGCGCTAAAAAGTACCTGCAGCCAGGATGCAAACGTGGCAAACAAGGATACAATCACACAAAAATACAAGAAAAGTACACCTACCTCTTTACGGTGGCACGGTGGGAGGAAGAGAAGGATTATTCCCGCCGTTTTATGATTCATAAAACTTATCTTATTTTCTATCGGGATCTTATATAACTGGATGAAATCACCTTCGGCTAAAATCCAATGATTACAAAACAATACGGTGGCTTCCATACCACTCCTCGGGCCACAGGCGAACACATTGTAGATACCGAAACACGTGGAAGACACCCAAAAAGCACGCTCAGGTTCAAATTCGATGCCAATAATGTAGCCTACCCCCGATTTATCTCCACCGGATGGAGATAAGGCTATGTTACCATTTCTGTAAGGAAGTTTTGAAGAATTTCGCACCAACTCGCCGTGCTGTTTACCTCCGCCACCATAAGCGTACTATACGCATAGGACAAAAGCAAGTTTCAAATGATGCTTACTCCCTTCCTGTCATCCTTGCTTCAAAAGTGAAGGACTATAAAGTACCTGCCATTGTCCTAAGCCATCCAATAGTTTTGATCTGACACTGTTGGCAGAGCAGGCGAGACACACGGGACCTTAAAAAACTCTGCCTTAGTCACTTCTTACCCACTGATATATCAACGGGTAGACTCCGCCGCGGGACCGCAGCTTAAAGAGCCTCTTATATAACTGCGCTAGCCCTTCTCGTATTACTGTAGTAGTAGGATTAGCATGAAAATGATAATTTTAATGTGAGATCGCCAAATACTAACTAGAGTCTAGAGGCGGGCGCTTTTGCTAGCCTTACGCATCGACGGAAGCGAGGAACGTTGCACAGAGCCGAGATGTAGGTCGGATATACTAGATAGTACCGCTTGCCGGAAGCTTCAATGCTAGATGGTACCGTTCCCTAGAGCTCTAATAGGCGCTCTTCAGCTTCAACGTCACACGGATACAGTATCAGTATCGGCGAATTCAGGCCTCCCATGAAGCCGATGACTCCGATTCACTCTGTGTCGACCCTCGTGGACCGTGGATACCGGAGCATGGTTCTGATGAGAGGGATAACATGAGGATTTGTGCTTCTTGTGGGCGGCTGCGGCGCTGGTAGGCACCCTAACTTGTTTCGCCCATCAAATTCGTATTACCAAATTCCCCAACACCCCTTTGTAAATACTATCGCAGCCCTAACCTTTTCCAAAATTTTCGTTATTGTCTACGTCCCCTTTTAAACCCGTTATTTTAATAAGTTTAGTAGAGACAAGTTGCTGGCGGAAATAAACTGGGGGTGGGCTATCTACACTAAGGGTCGAAAGATACGTCTTCGACTGCAACCCCTCCATCAGCTCCATTGGTTAGGACCATATCCGTAGAATAAAACTAAAAATTCTTTTAGGCTTGTTTCCTCTTTAGCCAGGGGCAAATAGAGGGCTTAGAAGGCACGAAGGGTCCCCCTCCGACTCGTCCGATCGTGGTCGTAGATGTAGGTTGATGCGCTAACTCGCAGCTTCTATCCCTTCTGGGATGAAAATCAGCACCTTTCCTGCCACCAGAATTCTAGGCTTCGCTTCCTGCGGCATCGATTCGAAGTCCCTCACCAGAGCTATTGGGCGAAAAAGTGAAGGGAACCTTCGCGCGATAACGAGCATTGGTTCTCTGGCAGACTGGCAGATGACACCTTGGGCTGGATTGTTCTAGCCACAAGCCTCGCTCCCCGAATCTGCAAGGCTGTGAAACCTTAAACGGTCGGAGGATTGCACGCGTCCCAGAAAGAGAAAGCTCAGCTCTTGATGTCTTCAACCCCACTTATTTACTGGCATGTTTTCTCATTACGAAGTATGCTGGGAGATAGCACGATGGGCTACGTTATTTACATAACGCACTACCTCCCTCCTTTAATTCCTCCCTGGACCAAAACCAACAATTGCTCTTCTGTCTAACTTGCTTTGCTACATTTTTCGTTTTCGCCGTCCTTTTCTCCTACCATTATGCCGGCCAAAACGCGCTCCGCCGATCACCACCATCATGAGCCACAAGAGGGATTTGGAAAGCAGCGGCTGGTACTATGCTTCGATGGCACCGGTAACAATTTCCAAGGCGGCCCCGGAGACACCAACATCGTCAAGATATATAACATGCTCGACCGGGGCAACCTGAACCAGATGCACTACTACCAGCGTAGGTTTTTCTCGAAACACAATCTCTCCCAAAAATACCTAGTACTTACCGTTATTCGCGTACTATAGCCGGCATCGGCACCTACCCAGCCGAAGGCCCCGTGAACGTGGGCTTCTTCCGGGGCATCCAGCGCAAAATCGAAGCCGTACTCGACCAGGCGCTAGCCACCAGCTTCGACTCGCACGTCATGGCGGGATACCGCTTCCTCATGCGCTACTACCGCCCGGGCGACAAGATCTACGTCTTCGGCTTCTCCCGGGGCGCCTTCACGGCCCGCTTCCTCGCCCGCATGATCTCGCACATCGGCCTGCTGTCTCGGGGAAACGAGGAGCTCGTGCCCTTCGCCTACCAGGTCTACCAGAAGTACGAGCAGAACCGCGGCAGCGAGACGGAGCGCACGGAGAGCACCAACTACATGAACGCCTTCAAGAAGCACTTCTGCCGCACCGAGCGGCCCTCTTGCCCGTTCTCCGACGACGAAGGCGACGAGGACGAGGACGAATACGCCGGCAACGGGGGGCAAGGGGAGCAGCAGGAGGAGCTCACCGCCAACGAAAGCGGCATCAAGGTGCACTTCCTGGGCCTCTTCGACTGCGTCAACTCGGTCGGCACGCTGGACGTGCCCATGTACCAGAAACCTCCCCCCCTACCCGCGGTCCGGGGCACGGCCCGCCATGTCCGGCACGCGGTGGCCATCGACGAGCGCCGCGTCAAGTTCAAGGCTGCGCTGTTCGCGCAGGAGCAGACGCACGTGCCCGAGGACATCAAGGAGGTCTGGTTCGCGGGGGATCATAGCGATATTGGGGGCGGGTGGAGCAGGGCGGCCGAGAAGGTGGACGAGAATGTCAAACAGGCGTCGCCGGATGACAGCAAGGATTATTTCCAGCTGAGCGACGTGGCGCTCAAGTGGATGATTGACGAGCTGGACGATGTGGAGAAGAAGGCTGTTGATGCTGGGTTGCACGAGGATGGTATCGGGCTGAGGTGGGATCGTAAGGAGAAGAGGAGTTTCTATAATCGTTTTGAGGAGCATAAGCATGACATGGTGTACGCAAAGGTGCACGACACGATGGCGCCCAGCGGTGGTGCCGACAAGAATGGGCTCTTTGGCGTTGCGTTGTGGCACTTCTTGGGTGAGTTTTTCCGTTATATATCATCCCCAGACACCTCCCTCTCCTATGATTTTTCCACAAGAACCTCTCCAACCCCCCCTTACTAAGAGCCGAGCCCTTTTGCTAACAAGCTGGTCCCCGCAACGCAGAATACTTCCCTTTCATCCGCCGCTGGGAGTTCGTAAAAGCCGGTCCCGGAGTCAAAGGCGGATACGAGTGGAGCTACGACCGACTACCGCTCAACAAGGGCCAGCGGCGCGACATCCCCTCGACCGCGCTCTTCCACCACTCGGTGCTCCAGCGCATGCAGCTGTCCGCGGAGGACGGCAGGGGCGAAGAAAAAGAAAAGATCGTGGACTATCTGCCGACCAACCACATATTTGTGTCGCGCGGCAAGAAGCGCAAGAGCCAGAGCGGGCGCGGCGTCGACGAACCTACCGCTGCCGAGGAACTGCACGATCACAAGTTGAAGGAATCCACGCTGGATAATCTGGCTGGGCACTACAAGAAGCCGCGCCGGGCCGTTAAACATCACCTGAAGTTCGTGTATGATAGGGATATGACGATTGGAGGCGATGAGTGGGATCGCATATATCACGTAACAATGGACAAAACGCAGGCCGGAGAAGATGAGTAGGAGCAGCTGAAGGGCTTAGGATATGACTTTGGTACATCATGTACCCTACAACAATGACAACAGCAATAATAATATACGTATATATAGACTTACGAGACGTGTGGTCCTGCCGTAACGGCGCCAACAGCATGTTGTAACGATGCTCTAGTGTGAATGCCAGAAACACGTTTTCGAGCGCCTAGAACAGAATGTGCCACCTGTACTAACACAGTGATCAAATCAATACATACTGCCGCTTAGGGCTTGCTTGTGGGTTCAGGAGCCTTTCGACGGCGGGAATTGGGTTGCGGGAGAATCGCCACCGGAAGCTATCAAGCTTATTCCAAAATACAGGAGCCCCTATCTACTCGCGAGTATCGTGACATACGGATACATTAGCAGGAATCTATGGTTATGGTCATGAAATTTACTTCCGGCTTGAAGTCTCGGAAAGGCCGGAAGCATTGGGCTATAGATACCAAACCCGAGATCTTTGCGGAGACGGATGGAATCATAGTCCCGGAGGCAGAAGGGAGGGGTTCTAGATTAAGCGGGGAGAAGGGTGGGGCAAAGCCTTCATCAACGACGACATCATCAACACTATTTCCACTTTATCTACCCGTCAAATAACCACGACCAAAACAAAGAGAGAGAAATAAAACCATGGATTCCGGGAATTCAGTGGAAGCGAAATACGACGAAAACGCCGCCGCCTACAACCAATTCCTAACCACGCCCCTCGGCACCCTAGAGCAGCAACTCTTCGACCTCTCAATCACCAACCTCGCCGGCCAAACGGTCCTCGACCTGGGCGGCGGAACCGGCCTGCGGGCCCGCGACGCGCTCGCCGCCGGCGCCGCAACCGTGGACGTCGTCGACATTTCTTGGGAAATGATGCACCTCGGGCAAGCGCACGAGAGATCCGTCGGGCGGGCGGCGGACCGCATCGCCTGGTACCACGGCGACGCCTCAAAGTCTCTCGACCACCTGGCGCTGCGGGGCGCGCCGTACGATATGGTTGTCGCGAACGGGGTGTTCGACCATGCGCACGACGCCCGGGAGCTCGAGGCTATGTGGCGGAATGCGGCGGCGTATTTGAAACCGGGGGGACGGGTGGTTGCGAATCGGAATAATCCCAAATCAAAGGCGGCGGCGGCGAGGGAGGGGGAGGGGAAGTATGGGGTTGTGTTTGAGGACTTTAGGGGGTTTGATGGAGGGGTGGAGTTCAAGTATCGTATGGTGACTGAACCGCCGCTGGTGTTCGAGTCGGTTGCGTTGGATGTTTATTCGTCTGGGTCGTTGGAGATACCGGGGAAGTTCTTTGAAGACTTCCAGAACGTGCCGTGGGAGGAAACGCCGATCGTGAAGGCAGATCCGGAGTTTTGGAAGTCTTACCTGGAGGACCCGATCTTGTATATCTTTACGGCGAGAAGACCTAAATAAATGATCTGACATCTGGAAGAACTATTTATAACGAGTGTGACATTCATCCTATACAGGGGTTAATAGCACGGAGTGTTGTCAGTAAACACTCTTGCTAGTCCTTTGGGACTATGTGGTCACTTACTATTGACCCCAATGTGGATTGTACACGAGATATTACGCCTTAGGTGCAACAAACTAGCCCTATTTGACACCGGTTCTCCAGTCTACATTTCACGCCATGATAAATATGGCCAAATAAATCGTTAATTACGAAATTAATGTGCGATTGATCAAGTTCTCGGAGGTATCTATACACAGCCACTTTGGCCAAAGGATATAATGCCCTTCGATGCCTCATATATCCGACAACCCTTCATTCCGATTCTCCCTTATGCCGATTATGAAAGGGTAAGGCCGCAGCATCTTCGAAAACAGCCACACATCTCGTTGCCAGCTTACCAATCATACCAGCCATAATATTACAGGAATTAACAGTCAGAACTCTTTGTCTACTGCCCAATTCAAGTTTCGTCATCGAGTCCAATTCCTCCGAGCGTCCAGAAAAAGCTTCCATCGACCCTTAACAAACACTCCACTGCTTACATTTTCCTGGACCCTCTAGACCTGATTAAGGGTTGTTGCTTGCTCTTTGAATTCATCCGGCACTTCCCATATGGGCCAGCGGGAGGAACGTTGTCGTACACATGGTATAGTTGGCTCAGGCGGTAGACGGAAATCACCATCCACTTTAGCAATAGAGTAGGTCAAAAGTCTCAAAAAATTGCTCTGGTGGAGTGGATATGTAGAGCCATGACGGATATCAAACGAAATCGTACGAAGCGACGGTATCTCCCTAGCCCAGTCGAAGAGCATGTCTCTAGGAAACAATCAATCAAACGAGTTCTCCACAACGACGGTCCGCATCCTCGCACACCGCAACTAACTTACCTCAAGCAGTCCCAAAGAACATGCAAATCACCCGCAACACCCCTATCATCCTCGTCCTCGTCCTCGTCCTCCTTCTCCTCCTCAGACGACAGCGGCACCAGCAGATCCAGTCCCTCCGGCCCCTCCGCCACCGCCCTCTCGCCCTCCCACCCACACGACACAATACCATCTACCAATCCCAGATTCACAACAACAACCAACCTCCTCAACCCGCCAAACGTCTCCCGAAAAACCCTCCCAAACGGCCGCAAATTCCTCGACACCAAGGCATCAACGTTCGCCCTCCCAACGCCCCTCCCCCCATTCCACACCGTCGTCATCGGCTTCAGCAGATCCAGGTGCACCTCCTCGATGCACTTGGCAGGATACCGCCCAATCCGCGCCGCCAGCATCTCCAGCTGCGCGACGGAGCCCGGCAACGGGTGTTTTGTGCGGGATGCGTTGTAGCCTGGTAGTCGGAGGAAGGTGGACTGCGGTATGATGTGCCAGGCGTATCTGCGGTACTGGGCCTGCGTCGTCTCGAGGTAGAGCTGCCGGCAGGTGAGCTGTAGGGCGCTGGTCAGGCGGGTGGTGGTGCGGAATCTGTCGTAGTCGAAGGGGGAGTAGGGCTTGGGCTGCGTGAGGCGGCGGTTGATGTGGCGGTCTGTTACGGGGACGATCTCCGGGGTGGGTGGCGGGGGGGAGATGGCGGAGTAGATTTGGAGGCGGAGCTCGGGTGGGAGGGTTAGGAGGCTGGTTGGTTGGCGAGGTTCGGTCTGGTTGGCTTTGGGTGGTTCTTCCTGAGTAGGCATGATAGCGATAGTGGATATGAAAGAATCGACGGAAGGATTGTAAATGGGGAGGGGAGATCAGTCATGGGACATAGGCTTTTGGTAAAGCGACTTTGTATCTTTTCGAAAACTATAAAGGTCAGCAGATGCAAGCGATGACATTATATATTGACATACGCTCAACCTATAGGCCTAAGTTCTCCGAGATGGAGTTGCGTTATATACGCGATCTTAAAACCATAAATAGATGAGTCAGATGGGTAGCTCCACTTGAAGCGACCAGCTGCTGCCTCCGCGCGACCTTGTCAATCGACCTACTATAAACCAGGAATACATAAGCGATTGTAGCTCGTTTAATGTGGTTGGACAGTCATATGAAGCTTCGACTTTGACAAAGCGGATGCCTCCTCAAAAACGAAGATCGAGGTGGGGTCGGTCCTTACCGCCGCTAGAAGCGCCCCAATCTTGACTCAATGGCTCAATATATGCGGAAAGAAGCCCATTCTACTAAACATGTAACACAGGAGTAAAGATGGAAAGATGCCATCAATTAGTTGATGTACTTCGAGCTTTCATCTTAAAACAACGACTAAGTCATAGTGGATGGCTCTGGTGGCGATCATGTACGAGAAAGACGGCGAATATGCATACGCCACGAACAGCAATTCAGCGGCAAAGATTTCCTACAAAATTCTTCTTATGAAGCTGACTTCACTGTTCCGGAGTCTATCTCACAGCCTAGCAGTTTCTTAATCAACAAACCCCAAGGTAACGCATCCTGAAAGCTCATCAGGCCTCGCATTATGTGTGTGAGCCTAGCGGATCGAACCAACTTCTATCGGCAGTGATATTATCTGTCAGAACCGAGGTCTGTTTTCTGTGTGTCATCAATTCGCCCATGAATATAAGTGTCAGATGTTTGTTTTCCTTTGATATATCGTTGTTAAGTTTGCTGAAAGCTTGACTGACAAAGCTAACTAATTGCGGTGAAGCTGACTAACATTCTCACACTTCCATGAATTTCGCCAACACAGGAAAATTGAACCATATTTGAACCACCGTATGAGAATTATTTGAAAGAAACACGTCTTCATGTGTAGGAATCATTTAGATAATTAAGACCCACAAGGCGCGTGTGATGGTCATTGAATGAATTACGGCTGCCATGCTGGCACCGGTTGGAGCCATACAAAAATCCACCAAGACCACTGAATATTCTGCCTGCAGCCAATCTCTCACGCTTACACGTTCTGATGCGCCTTCTCCTACGTCTAACAAATCTTTAGTTCAGGCAATGGAGAGCTTTTCTAACGATATAAGTTCAGGATTTCCTTTGGACGGCCGGCCTACGCAGTCTCTATCCCGGGATGACATTCTCAAAGCTCTTCTGAGTGCACCCAAGATCTATCCCATCGCACGAGAAATTTTTCCTGACGCAGAAGAAGTATATTCCGGCTCACCGAAAATCAGTTCTACTAGTGGTGTTAAGATCGCTCGAATTTCGAGCTCCGTCGTCGTGAAATATGGCACCTCGGTCCAAATTTGGGAAGCTCGAAATATGGTACACGCTCGCGAGATATGTGGATTGCGTGTACCCAAAGTCTTCGATGCTTGGGAAGTGAGTATGGAGCCAGTTGACGACGAAGAGCCAGTCACGTGCGCCTACATCGTCATGGAATACATTTCAGGTCGTCGGCTGTACGATATTTGGCCAGATACTACAAATCAACAACGTGACGAGATCTTTAGCCAGCTCAGAGACATGTACAACAGTCTTCATAAGCACAAACTTGACAAGCCAGGTCCTATAGGCGGTGGAATCTCGCATGGTTTTTATTTCACGGAATATGGTGCCGGTCCATTTAGTTCCATTTGCGATATGGAAGCCTGGTTTGATGAAAGACTGCAGGTCTGTAAAGATTATCGTCGTGCTGGTCGCGGCCATAGTTCCTTCTCTGGAAAATTCCACGACCTTTTTTTGTGCCACATGGATATTCACACTCAGAACGTGATCATAGATGACCAAGATCAAGCCTGGCTGCTTGATTGGGGCTTGTCAGGTGCATATCCGCCATATTTTGAAATAAGGAGGCTACAAATATTAGGTGATCCATTTCATCAAGAATTTACACAAGGTCTTTTAAGTTTTATGGATTCCGGAATCTACAAGGAAGAAATAGCAAGCCTGGACGCAATAACATTTGCTCTTACTACAGGAGTCCTACTCAAACCACGAGCTTAGAATGGTGATCCGAAAGGTATGGTTTCAATATCTCTTCCTCGCATAGTAAAAGTGTTCATGGGTATTAGCATTTTTATAAAAGCCTCGAGATTCTTTGGGTAGAAAAATGGCTTTTTTTGCGACCATAACCACAATAATTATTAGATCGAATTAATAATCATATGATTTATCAAATTCCATATCGGTTAGTCTGATATGGGCTGTCTGACATAAGCCTGGAAAGTAGATAGAAGATGCGGAGTAGACTGCGGTGAATAAGATATAGCAAACTTTGAGCTATTGAGTTATATAAACGGACGAATATACGTTTGGAAGCTGTAGCTTCGATGTTACGGCATATTTTTTAGCTTATTTCTAGAATCAAACGAAAAATTACAATTAAAATGTCTAACCTTGTCTGGATCCCGAAGAGTGCTGGCAACAATTTTGCAAATCATGATATCTCTGATATCTATGCTGCCGCGTACGCTCCCGGACCTTCCGAAGATATAGACGGGAGTGGAAGCCTTCTGACAAACCATTGGGTGTTATTTTGTCAAATATCCCCAAGTGAGTCTGTTCGTATTGATCCTACACCCGGACTACCCAACGGCGGCATTACAATGATTTTTACGAAGAGGGACTACCTTGTCACCGCAAATACGCCCAAAACGGTCAAGATTGGTGTCCGAAACCTCACCATCCAAGGCTTGATTGACCTGATCAAAGCCAACAATATGGACAAATACCGGTTTACGGACTGTGGACAGGGGTGTAGGTTCTGGGTGTACTCTTTGATTGGTATGCTAGAGGAGGAGGAGCGTTGTACCTGTCATGAGGAAGTTGAAATGGCTAAAGAAGCCATCAAAGTGGTCTGGGCCAAGAAGGATGAGCTTGCCCCGGATCATCAACAGACAGGAATGACGAAGGGAACGTTTCCAGAATAGAAACGTTGGCGTTGGACTCGTAAGAAGTCATGTAAAGTAAAAGGGTTGCCTTATATAGGCGTAAAAGACAACCATTGAGCCTCCAAAGGAGTAGCTGGAGTGGCGCTGTCTTGTCCTGGGCCTGGAGTTGGGTTGGCCACCCCATTACCAAGTCGCTACACGCGATGAAGTGAAGGGGCCTCTGCGTAAAATGAATTAAATATAAACGTAAATAGAATAGACTTAGGGAAAGCTACCTAGCCTCTTCATCAACACCGATGTTTTTAAATAATTTGCTATTTCCCCCCAGGGCTGCTTTATTGTTGACCCTATTATTCCCATGCGATCATTTCGTGTATCTATACTCCTAATTCCAAGCCCGGTATGCTAATGTTAACAGTCCTTCCTCCCCCCCCTCCTAAAGCCGGAGCCGGAGCCGGAGCTGGAGCTGGATTAACCAAAATATACTGCGCAACACTCGGCGTCCCCTGACTATTCAACGCGAACAACATCCAATACCCAGGAAGCAGCACCCCCGGATCACTCGGCAGCGTGAAGCGATACATGTTCGTCCCCACCACCGTCGCCTCCAACGGCACCCTCCTCTGATCCGTATTAACAGTATGCGTAACACTACTCGTCCTGATCAACGACCACCCGGTCACAGCCCCGTTCGTCGTCGCCGTCAACTGCCCACCAACCGCCACACTCCTATTCGAAACCGCCGTTATAACCGGCCTAACCGCAGCCGACCCATCCGAATTAAACAGATACGGCGGCCTAAAGATCTGCGCATCGAAGTGATTCACCGTACACATCCAACAAAGCCCGCCCCCGCCACTCAACACCGTCCCGTCGCCAAGCAGCAGCGCAACGGAGTGGTAAGTGCGCGGCGTCGGCTCGGGCGCCAGCACGGTCCAGCGCCCCGTGGCGGGATCGAACAGCTCCGGGTGCAGCACCGGCTGGTCGTCCGTGAATACCATCGCATACTCCTGCCCGCCGACAACCAGCACCTTCCCGTCGGGCAGCACCACGCCGTTGTGGAACGCGCGCGGATACGTCATCGGAGCCAGCGCCTCCACGTTCACGGTCCCATTGGGCGCGCCGATCGTCACCCGGTGCACATTCCGCGATGCCGCGCTCTCCGTGTAACTCGGGCTGCCACCCGCAGTCAGGATGCGGCCGCGCACCGCGTCGTACATGGCCGCGATCCCGCACATCGAGTCGCCGTCGGAAGCCCGATTGCCCGCGCCCAGCACCCCGCCGCCGTTCGCGGTGGAGAACCAGTTCATGGCGCGCGAGGGCCCCGCGTGGAAGACGGTGCCGTTGGTCCAGGGGAAGAACCAGCCGTGGTTGTCGGAGCGGTAGGCGCCCTCGCGGTCGGCGGTCAGGATGGGGCCGACTGGGTTGCCGGGGATCAGGGACCAGGAACCTTCGCCCCCGCCGCTGGTGGTGTTCTGCGTGAAGACCTCGCCGTTCTTGGGGTCAAACAAGTTGCCGGACCAGCTACCGCCCAGCGTCCACAGCCGGCCGTCCGACAGCGTGACCTGGCTCTGGTAGCCGCGCGGGATGCGCATGTCCGGAGCAGGCCGCCAGCCGGTGCGCGGATCCAAGATACTCGTGCGCTCGGCGTCGTTGCCCCCCGTCACCCAGACGCGCCCCGCGAAGTCCAGCGAGATGCCCGGGCAGAACATGTCGTGCTGGGTGACGGTGACCGTCTCCTGCGAAACGGCGCCGGTGGACGGGTCGTACGTCGCGGTGACGGTCTGCCCGCCGGGCGAGAAGACAAAGTTGACCGCGTTGAAGGCCGACCAGATGACCACGCGCCCGGTATCCCCGATCATGGACGCCGCCACGGGTACGGTGGGGAAGTCGATGGTCTCGCCCCATTGACCCATGCTCGCGGGCGGCAGCACGGCCGCGCTGTCGATGCCCAGCTGGATCTCGGAGACCGCGACGTACGGCACGCGGTTGCCCACCTCGGACAGCGCGGTGAGGCGCACGTAGCGCGCCGTGGACTCGGGCAACGCGATCAGCTTGGGCAGGCTGGAGTCGAGGAACTCGCCGGTGGCGACGCGCCGCCATGTGCTCCCGTCGGAGCTGACGTGCACCTCGTGGTCGCCGATGTTGCCCTCGCCGCGGCCGTCCTGGCGCGGGACGTACGTGAGCGAGTGCACGGCCAGCGGGCGGCGCATGTCGACCGTGATGTAGTGCGGGTAGGCGGCCGGGGAGACGCTGGTGCGGCTCTGCCAGAAGGTGGCGTTGGTGCCGTCGAGCGCGCGGATGCCCGTGAAGTTGCCCGTCGCGGTCTCCTGGCTGGACACGGTCACCGTGAAGCTGCCCAGCTGGCTGCTGCCGTCGAGGAGGTTGATTTCCGCGGCGCTGACGATGGGGCGGCCGCTGGATTCGGTGAGGGCGACCAGGCGGAAGTAGCGCGCGGATACGGCGGCGAATTCGGCGGTTTTGAGCAGCGTGTTGTCTTGCCAGGTTCCTTCTACGACGGCGGTCCATGTCGAGCCGTCGGTGCTTCTTTCTACCCGGTACTGCCCGATGTTGCCGTATGTGCCCAGGTCGCGCGGTTGCGGGAGATACGTGAGGCCCGATACTGCGATGGATGCGCCCTGGTCTATGGTGAACGTGTGGGGGAGCGCAGACCCGGCCTGGGTTTTCCAGAACGACGTTGGGGCGCCGTCGATGGCATCCTCAGGCGCGTAATATCTTGGCCCAGGCTCGGAAGAATCAGCGGAGACGCGCCAGTTCTCGCGGGATAGGGTGGACTTTGGGTTGGTGAGGACGTTGATATCCGCAGCGCTTGCTAGTGAGCCGCCTGCAGCACCGGATTGGGCTACTAATCGAATGTATCGAGCCGTTCTTGCGGCAAAGGAGGACGTCTTCAAGTCCGCCGTGTTTGCCCAGGAGCCAAACGACACGAGCGTCCAGGTGGTACCGTTCGTGCTGACTTCTATTGTGTGCCGTCCGATCCTGCCAGTGGACCTAGGAAGGTAACTTAACCCATTGACGAGATAGGAATTCCGCATATCAATGGTGAAGTTATGGGGGTATGACGTGCCGGAGCTGGACTGCCAGTACGAACTGGGCGAGCCATCTATAGCATTCGCTGCCGGTTGATTGGCGTCCGCACTGGTCGAAGTAGCATTCCATCCGGTACGGTCGATATTCGTCAAGGCAGTCCCCGACGACTGGGCAAGGACAACGCTTAAGCATAAAAGTAATACGGATTGAACCGCCAAGAAGAATTTGGAGTACATAATGCCTGGTTCCAGAGACGTATGACTCGTTGAAAATACTTGAATTAAGAATCGAAATGAATAGTGTATAATTATAAAAAGAGAGGATAGCAATCAAGATGACTTGATCGACTAAAGTTGAACGATTGACATTGTTGAAATAATAGGAATAATGAGTGACAGGAAGGGCAAGTGCCGTATAGAGAGCGAAGATGACGAGTGCGAAGAAAGCGATAAACGAAAGATGTGTCTTACCACACTTCATATCTATTCTACCTAGCGGTGTAGCCTTGCTTAGTCGCCCTGCTGGCCATAGTTAAAAAAGCTTCATGATAAAAAAAACAAAAAACAGCGATTGTCGATCCAAATCTAGCTGGGCGCCGAGCATCCGGGTTTGACTTTGCCGCGATTCCTATTTTGCCCATTGCGGGAAGGATGAGCCTGGATGGCAGCGGCCGCTGCTCAAGTCGACAGCAACCTCACGCTGAGGATCCCTGCACGGCATCCTAACATGCCTACCCTCGTATAAAGCTGCATATACTTTTGCCGGCTTTGCGACGCTGTCATTTCCACATGGCGGCAATCGAATTGGAAAGGTCGATGTTGTTGTTGTCCGAACTTTCACTCCCTGAGGGTCGACACTCCACTTGTAGGTCTGTGCATAGTCCTCTCTCTCCCAGTGAAATCGATTATATATGCGATTATGTCTTCACGACGTACTATGAAGTTTGAACTATGCTTTTTACAGCCATATTTACGGCTTACCGTGGACCATTCGTAAACAAATGCTAGAAGATTTCGCATTAGATGTAAAACATCTTTTATCGTAGTGTTCTTTGAGAGTCATCCTAGACTGGAAGATGGGAGGGTAACTTATCCCAGTCGTATTCGGCGAACTAAAAGGCTTAGTCGTGTTATCCAAATTGCCAAAGATCCAGACTCTTCAAAATCCAGTACAGTCAGTTCCCGTGTTTTGCTTACGGAGTCAACCCCGGAGAGTAAGAAGTGGGAAAACGGCACTAACACAGTGTAAAAAGCCTCCTGTCGTCTAATGGGCCAGCACCGTCGGTAACAATTACCGTGGGAATCGGTGACAGCACTAAGTAATTTGGCACGACGGTGCGGTAAATTGTCATCCGATAGCCCAGAGATAGCGGATTCTTCGTCCTATTACATAGTATTGTTGGTAGGCGGAGTTGGCGAAGTTACATGGAGGTGAAGGGGGAAAGGGCAGGCTAAGGGGGAGAGCGAGCGCAGGGCTCAGGGGCTAATATTGGCTCCCACCCTCCCCAAATGTCCCAAAGCCCTGATCCCAAGCGTAGCGTTCGTCCCAAAGTAGCAACCAAAATTCGACTATCGGCGACAGCCATACACAGTCTCTCCTTTTCATTCTCTGACGCGGCCAGAATAAAAATCCCACCCACTCTTCATCGCAAACGCGCATTTTTGTTCACTAAAACGGGGCTACTAAGCCTGACACCACCACACCCGTAGGCCTTGCTGTCATAGATTGGTAGTGTCTCTGGGCGGCTACGGAACAGCTGGTTGGCTGTTTACAAGGGGCGGCTCTGCTGAAGATAAACATTCAATATTTGTCTCTCTCACGAGACATCCATCTCCAGGACAGGCAGGTGTCAAATAGTCCCTTTGTAGATGATAGGAAGCAGTAGAGATGAGTCAGGCGTCCAGAAGCCCTTTATCCATGCGCCCGTCTTCATCCATAAGACGTCCCGCCAGCCCTCCTAATCCATCCGAAGCGCCGCCAACACGATGAGGCTTGGAGCCCGGGTGTTTGTTAGGGAAACTGGGTTAGCCCAGCAAGAATGGGCATCGCGATCGCGGGCCGCAAACTGTTCCGCTTCGGGAGAAGCTTCAACCTCGTACTTTGTGTAGAAGGCATGGGGCTAAGGCCCACTTCGCCAACTTTCTTCAGAGAAGGACTGAGTCAATCCAGGTAGCGAGGGATATGCATAAAATTTTGTGTTCCCATGATCTCTCCCCCCACGTAAACTATGCAGATATTACTTATGTTATACTTGACTCCCACGGGCTGAGTAAGATTGACAGGCAAATCGATACCTTATAACAAAAACAATATGCGCAATGAGACAATAGTAATTTCCCCTATCTTACCGCCCTCATCTCTTCTATACTGAAACCGGAAGTTTTTGCGGCTTCGGCGAACAAAGAGGCTTAGGAGGCTTGTAGACTCTTGATTCCGAGTTTATTTGCTGGCTTGCCGGTGCGCGATATCCCCCATTGTTAGCTTTCGCCGAACCTGCCGTTAGGTCGTCGGTATGGCTTCGAGCGTTCTAGCCAGCTGACGAGAGCTGCAGACCTGTGATACTGGAATAAGCTTCCGGCCAATAAGCACGGTCCTTGATGCTCCTGCCTTTATGCTCTCTTCATAACTTTGCGCAAGGATATTATTCGGGTTATTCTGCACTAATGTGTGAACTGAATTACAGAACTCGCAGGAGGGTGATAGCTTTAGGAGACTCGGATAGCATTTCCCAAAAATAAAGTTGGAGTCAGCAAAGCCCTGAGCCACAACAAAGGGCTACAAGCAACATGTACCCCAGACTTCCGCAAGCAACTTACCAGGTCAATATCAAAGGTCCTGACTAGAAAACTTGTTTACCGTGCTCGTTAAAATCATCGGGCTAGAACTAATTGGCGCTAGCTAGAGACCTTCAATCCATGACATGAAACACAATTAGTTGAATAGCCGCAACCTCTTAGTGTTTTTCTTCATGTGAATGCCCAGACTCCAGCCTCTTTCCCTCAACAGCCCTACAGTCGCCCACCTCGAGTGACTATCTGGGCGCAAGTCAAATTGAAAGCCGTTGTATCAACAGCTTAAGGCATGCTTGTATCCGTCGTCGTTATGTGGCGTCACATGCATAGTTTAAAGAGTTCAAACGATCCACAGGTCTATTCCAGGCAAGAAGACTGAATAGCTTCAACACCTTACGCTTGTCAAGGTACTCCGGGGGATGTCCCTTTGAGAGACGGTCATCCGGGCCTCGAAGAATCCTTTCATTGTTCTCTAGTGTTTTGCTTTTCTTTTTGCAAACAAGTTTTGATGACTTCTGCGCTGATCCTCTGACCTCGAACTTAAATAGTAATGTTGCGTACAACAAAGGGACCCCAGGTAAGGACGGATGTGTTGTTGGAAAGTGTGTTCAGTACTTCCGCAAATGTATTAGTACAAGTGTATTAGCACAAAGTAGAGCTATTGTTGCTTCGAGATAAATTGAAGTAGTCCACCCTTCTCTAGAACATCACAGCTCTCAAATCTGACAGTTATGGATCCTGCAGTTCCAGCTCTTCTATCCGATATTCGAAAAATCGGAGACAAGATTCTCCGCAACGCTGAAGATGTCGAGGCCAAAAGAGCGCTGATCAAAAGTGCTGACAAGCTTTCTATTGCGTTGCTGAAGGAAGGAGAGATCCTCGACAAGGTGCTTTGGACGGTATGTTGTTGACTGGTCGCCCAAATTACGTGGTACTGACTGACTTTTGTAGTTTGCCGACTTCATCTTTCTCAAACTAGGCTCTGACCTCAATCTATTCCAACTCCTCGTCGACTCAAGGCAGCCCTGTACCTCCGAGCAGCTAACCGCGGCGTCAGGAGCCGACATCATTTTGCTAGAGCGGATTCTCCGTGGCCTGGCCTCCGTCAACGCCGTCGACCAACTCAACAAGAACACCTGGCAGGCCAACAAAACGACGATAGCACTAACCTCCGTCAAAGGTAAATCCGGGCTAGACTTCTTGTAAGTCCCTCTTCAAAACCAGCCAGCCAGCCTCCAAGTCATCCATCACCAAACTAACCTCTCCCCCCTCGAAAAAAAGCCACAATTGCCTACACCCAGCCTGGCAACAAGTCCCCAGCTTCCTCTCCAAAACGCGCTACGCCAACTCCACCAACGCGGAGCAGACCCCCTTCAACGACGCCCACGGCCCGCTCAAGTGCTTCGAGTGGCTGGGCGAGCACCCCAAAGTCCTCGAGAGCTTCAACCAGTTCATGACGGCGCAGCGCAAGGGCCGCGACTACTGGCTGGACTTCTTCCCCTTCGAATCCGAGATCGTGGCCAAGTTCGACGACTCCGGAGAGGGCGGCGACGGGGTTCTGGTCGTCGACGTGGGCGGAAGTTTTGGACACGAGCTGCAGGCTATAAAGGCCCGGTTTCCGAACGCACCGGGCCGGTTGGTGCTGCAGGATGTGTCCGCGACTATCGAGGTTGTTAGGGGTATGCGTGGGTGGAAGGACTGCTTCGAGCCGACGGTGCACGATTTTACCACGCCGCAGCCCATCAGAGGTGAGCCTGCCCTTCCCTTCCCTTTCTGGTGCCTATCGCAAGAGTCTCTTCGTATCCGCCCCTCCCCTAACATAACATACTCCTCATATCCACGCTCATCCTATACCATGCCGCACCTGCTCACATCTCCTGCTCCACAGGCGCAAAAGCCTACTACCTCCGCAACATCCTGCACGACTGGGACGGCGCCCACGCCGACGCCATCCTGCACCACATCCGCGCCGCCATGAAACCGGGGTACTCGAAGCTGCTGCTGAACGAGTTCGTGGTGCCCGCGGTGGGCGCGACGCCGTTCGTCACGCACTCGGACCTGAACATGCTGGCGGTTTTCAACGCGCGCGAGCGCACCGAGGAGCAGTGGCGCGAGCTGCTGGGGAGGAACGGGCTTGTGGTGGAGCGGATCTGGACGGTGGATCCGGATGCGGAGAGTTTGATTGTCGCGGGGGTTGGGGAGTAGGGGAGGAATGGGAGGGGGAATTGGGGTCGACGCTGTTGGTGCTGCTGTTGCTGCTGTCGGCGGGGTTTCCTTTTTGTGATTTGAATTGGGGGTGGAGGGCGCTGTGCGAGTCAGCGAGAGAGTGAATGGGAGAACGAAAAGATGGTTGAGTGAGGGAGGAAGTGCCGCCGTTGTTGTTAGGTTGTAGTCAGTCAGTCATACGTACCTGTTTTTTCTGCTAAGTGCAAAGTCTCTCCCGGTCTCCAATTTTAGATGTAAGCTTGACCTTACAAGATTAGAAGTATCTGCCAAAGTGAATCGAAAGCAAGAAAAGACTAGTTCGTGAAAAGAAAGTGCAGCCCTCAAGTAGATAACCATTTGTGATGATATTAAGCCAGGTATACCAAGATGCCTGTGCTGCTTCTTGTAATAATCGAGCCATGTTTGAGCGACGTCAAATGCAGCGTATGATCCGTACCTTGCGCCGGCTCATCTTTAATCCTCTTGATATAATTTGCAACGCCTATGAGAAGTAGCTAGCCCCTTCAATCGTAAATCGGAGGTGCAATATTGGCACAGGTATGTATGTATTTGTGTCGTGCAATATATCGAAATGTATTTTCAAACCAGGGCAGAATAAGTAAAACTGATGGTCAAAAGGGGGTTTATGTAGTCCAGAACATAAGTATGCGAAAGCGTCCAGGCTAAATTATGCAATAACCTCAATAACGTACATCATAATACAGCAGCATATCAAGTCTACCGACAAGCCGACGCCCCCCAAAAAAAAGCCCCGAAACGCTATGCTAAAGTAAAAAAGACAAAAAACCAACTCACGAGAAAAAAAAAATAATTAACAAACATAGTTATACCGATCAATTAAACCATCCTATCGTACAAAAACATGTCCTTTCGAGCCTGATAGTACGCCTCGTCCCACCGATTCGGCCCGCACTCGATCATGATAAGCGGGCACTCGACCCAGCGCTGCCACGCCGGCGGCAGGATATCCTGGGCCGCACGGACGAGCTGGGGACCCCACCCTTTGGCCCACCAGACGTCGTCTATGGCGTGGAATATCAAGCCGTAGTGCATGATCAGTACGATGGCCAGGTTCTGGCGCTCGTCCAGCAGCTGCGTGAACTCGGGCTTGGTCATGGCCGGGCAGGCTATGGCGAACTATAGTGGGGGGAAAGCAAAGGTTAGTTAGCTGGTACGGCGGCGGTAAAATGGGAAAAATGAGGGGTTCGAGGGACATGGGGACATGAGGACATGGGGACATGAGGACATGGGGACATGAGGACATGAATACATGAGTGCTTGGGGGTACATGTGTGCTTGGGGATATGGGTACGTAAGCATACGAAGTGTTTCAATGCGAGCAACACCAACAGCCAAGCCAACAAGGGGATTCCGGATGCCCAAAAAAGCAACAACAAAAAAGAGCCCACAAACATACCGCCACATCCCTGGGCCTCTGCCTCAGCCCAGTCAAGCACGCCTTGATCGTGCCCAAGATCTCGCGGTAGACCGCCTGGTGTTCGACCTTCTCGTAGAGCGCGATCTGCTTCTCGATGGCACTGAACTCCTCCTCCAGGTGGCGCGGCAGCCACAGGGACTCGGCCGCATCCTGGACCAGGCGGCGGCGCACGATGGGGGACAGCTCGCGGCACTCCTCGTCGTCCCAGACCCCGCGCTGCATCACGGGGATGCCCCGCGTCAGGTGCAGCGCGTCGATGAACATCCCGATCGGATCTGCCGATGCCGGTGCCGGTGCCGCCCCTCCTACTCCTACTACCGGCGTCGCCATGTCCATGTCGTGCTCGTTTCCGCCCCTGTTTCCGTCGTTGCTGCCGACGCCAGGAGCATCACCATCAACGCCACCTCTGCCGTGCACCTCCGGGTACGCAAAACTCAGCACAGCCAGCAGTACAGAAGACGACCACACGCCCTTCCGATCCCCCCGCCCCAAATCCTTCATAACCGGCTGTATCAGCGCCAACCCCAAATCCCGATGCCGCTCCGCCTCCGCCCGGTGCACCGCGTAGCTATCAATGGCCCCTCCGCCGCCACCTCCGCCTCCATCTCCGCCTCCACCTGCCATACCACCATCCGCTGTACCCCCAACACCCGCCGTACCACGACCTCCCACACCCACACCCACCCCACTACCGCCCGCACCCGTACCAAACTCGGGACCACCCTCCCCGCCACCCCTCCCCA
>JANIPN010475076.1:0-12848 GCA_027478595.1 Erythroxylum anguifugum
ATGGCTACACAGATAAAAATCAAATTCTGTCGGATGGCATATTTTGGAATCCACCACAGTTCCTGAAGATTTTTACAAAAGAAAAATCAGGAACTATTTTTGTTAGGAAAAATTAAGAAGGAAATACAAAGACTCCAAGCTTTACCAGGTAATATGTTTCCACTCCTATCTGTGCTACTCCTGTCCCTGTGGTTGTTTGCAAACAATCGAGTGTGGTGTCGTTTTTGCACAACAATGAAAGTCACAGGCGGTTGATAATTTGGCTCAAGGGAAGCACATGCCTGGATACAAATTTTAAGCTAGAATCATAATAGTTTCTAATCATCTTTGACATACTTTAAGTAGGTCAGCACTAAATCTTCACCTTCCGGATTGCGTCCAATTCATAAAGCAGGACCTGATAGAATTGTCCTTCACTAACACCATCCCTGCTCAAAACAACTCCATTATTTAATTAAAATAAGTCTTCAGCATGAATGCATCTAGAATACTTTGGCTGCAGAAATACAATGAAGATTTGTGATAGCCTCAGATAAAAAAGTTTGCTCATGCAACCATTTATCTGCTATCGTAGCATCAAAGTGGAACAAAGAGACCGATGTTAGCAAGAAGCAAGTAATTGATATCACATGAAAACCTAGTAAGATATTGACCTGTAAAATATAATCCTTAATGGCTTCTGTCCTGTGGCCTTTCTAAAGGAAATCAGAAGATCTCTGCAAACAAGATAGCAGAAATGAATGAAACACCGGTACTGAATAGATATGCTGTAAATTAAATCAGAATACATGTGAACAGTAATTTGAGCCTTGTGTACCTAATCATGCCACCACTAACGGCACCCCGAACAGGATCTTGCCATGTTTTGTACAGGTCTTGTATCAGTTCCTGTCTGTGCGCTTGAGCACAAACTAATCCAGCATATTTTGTCACTTCAGGCCAGTCTTGAGAAGCTACCACCTAACAGTAGGACCAACATGAATCAGATACCGTATCTTCAGAGATGTTATGAAAAACAAGGATCAAAACAAGTATATCTGATAAGAAAACGTACAGCTGCAATTGAGGGACTGGAGTCCTCCCCATTCTCCGGGTGAGTCACATCCGCTCCAAATATTATGGTCGGTATATCACTAACTAACGGTATTCTGCAACTAATAGCATCTAGAAGGACAGTATTTCTACCTCCCATCTGCAGCAAGGAAATAAAAAGATTAACACAAGTTAATTATCTTTGGCCACAAATGACTGGAAAAAAGCATCCACTATTCAAATACCATAGAAAATGATTTTACAGTTTGTAATATGTCCCAGGGAAATGGATAAGTATCTATTATTTTAATTAGTTGTTGGAATATACTCATTATAAAAAGATTTGGGTGTTAGTCCAGGATATTTCCTGAGATTTAGAATTATAGCTAAGCTTAGAAGCTAATGCCAACCTTGACATTGATCTTAAGGGACACATTAGCCAGGTAATGCTTGCTGATTTTAAAGACATGTTTTGTAAGACAGCATTGGGATATTAAACCTAGCTCCGTTTCGCATATTCTCTTGAGGTCACCTGAAAAAAGGAGAGAGACACATTTGAAATCAGAAAATTTACTTTTCGTACCGTCTTCAAACAGTTTCCAAGTTCAAGTAAGAAAACTCAGGGAAGAAGAAAATAATGCAATACGATGGAAACCACTTCTAAGTGAAGATGCGACCATACCATACAGAGATCCATTATTGTCAGGTAAAATAGCTAAGAGAAGCTCTAGTTCTTTTCCTTTGGTTTTGTTAATTGATGCATGATAAACATGTTTCAGTGCTTTCTCTACTTGCTCCGGCCGGGCATTGTATATTGGAATTACAGGCTCTGGATTGAACTCCTGAAAATCATTAGAAAAAATTAAGTAATAGCTTAAACTAAATTGAGAAGAAATGAAGTCAATAGAATGAGTACCATGCCAGATACTTGGCACATTTGAGCGAGTTCATTGCAAAACCCCCGAGCAACACTCTCTTGCACGCTTCTAGAAAAGTTAATGCATGCCCACCGGCTCACAGTCATTCCATTAATCATTTTCTGTACATTTGAGAAGATATAATTAACACAAGACAGATTATAAATAAAGGTAAAAGTTAAGAGAGGATAGATAACGTATTACAAACATCAGCAATATTAGTAATTCTAGAAGTTCGTCAGCATACTTCTCCAAAGATGTAAGCTTTTACAAAAGAAGTTCTGCAATGTAAATCGAAATACCTTATTCATCATATTCCATTGCCCAACCTGAGGCAGACAATCCTTCTCCTTCCCAGTTTCATGATATTTCAGCTGCAGGAAAGAGTGGCATGAGTTGATCAAAGCAAATGACAAGAAGTATCTTTCCAATGAAATCATTCAGAAGTTAGGAACAAAAGAGACGCTACTTTACCCATGGAGCAGGAAGTATTCGAGCCTCAACAGAAGCTAGCTTTTCACTGATTTTGATCCCAAACTCCTTTGCATATGGATCTTGATCATAAGCATTATGTTGAACTGTCTGTATGAAAGACATTCAGGATAGACCATGTACAAAAGGAATACAAACCCACAGAAACTAGCAATAAAAAAAACATAAAACCATACAAAACTGGCTGCAGAGTTATATATCTCCAATGATCAAGAGCATAGAGCCCTAATTTTAGTCTATAAGGGCTATAATTCTAAACATGACCACTTAAAAGTCTTCATACACCTTGTTCTCCGTTATACCAAGAAACAAAGCCATTATATTGAACTAAAATTTACTCCATTCCAAATCATAAAGATGGTGAACGGGAACTTGTGAAAATTTCATAAACACAACAGAAAACTCAAAGCTAATCTTTCAGAACACACCAGAAACAGTGGAGTTTAGAATTCAAGAAACATCTCCATATGGTTGGTAAAAAATCCGGCACATTGAAAAGTTTAAATTTCAAGAATCTGCTTTTGTTCCACTATTGGCTTGCAAATAACATCGAGGAATGACATTTTTTCAATATTTCAAACTTTATCAAGCATTAAGAACAAACACTACATCAGAACCAAACGAGAAAAAAAGATCAGAACATCAAAAATACCTGTAAAATATCATTTTCCCGATCCCGAGGTCTCTGGCATGTAACTTTTAACAGGCTAGTTATTTGCTTCTCGTTCAACCTTTTTGTATATCGTTGCCCTTCTACAATTTTACAAGCCTGACAAACCAAATCAATCGAATCAATTATAGTGTGAGACTACAAGAACAACACAAAAGAAAAAGTGACTGCATTACTGTTAGACAATGAATGAGATCACTGTACCTCCATAGGTAGATAGTTCGCTTTCTTCTGATTCCCTACTTGAAGGCAAGGGAAATGTGTATGTTGAATGGTGAAGCCATACATCTCTTGAAAGTACTCCACAACAGACTTCATGGTTGAGTTGTCATCAACAGGAAACCTAGACAAGACGAACATCACTGATAACTAGAACCACCATGCACAATGACTCAACAAGAACATCCACTAAATAGGAAATTATATTGAGGAATACTTTTCCCAGTAATATAATCAAGCATATACCTTTCATACAAATAAAACTGGAAGAACTCAAATAAAGACTCTAGTATAACCCGAAAAAGTGTAGAAGGGAGAAAAAATAACACTCACACAAGTTCTCTTGTAGGTTGAGATGTCAAGCCTGAGACACGATACTTCCTTCGCACATTTCCTCTGTGAGTTACTTCAACTTTTACTCCTCTAAGAGCCTTTTTGATCTATAATGTTTTCTTCAGCAATATCTCTTAAGTTACAATTAAACAAGAAAACAAAGCTAGTTGCATGATAGCTATACACAATGAAATTACCTTCACTCGATCAGAATCTGATAGTGGCCTAGACAATACATCTTTCCCAAGAAGTTGAGCAACAAAGTCCATTACTGGTAGTGGCTCAATGAAAGCAGCTGAAGCCATATCTGTATTATTTAAAAAGACCAAAAATAAATTAATTGCAAGTATAACTGAGAAGAAAATCTCCATATAGACATTAAATTTTCTAATTCATTTACCAATATTTAGGGACAAGCCCATCTGAGTGGGTCTTATGCTTTGGTAAAATCCACACCAAGACTCCAACCCATCTCCAAGTCGCTGACGTGCCCTAATATCAGGTGAAAAGAAAGACCTTCCAATGGGGCAATACCTTCACAGGTGCAGACATTGTTGAGTAAATGAAACTTACTCAGCTAATAGAACACCCGCAACCAATAAAAATAGTTAGAAATCAAGAACGTATTGAGTTATCATACCTCTTTGTTGATAGCTCTCTCAGTACTATGTCAAGAATTTGCAAGGCTTCCTGAGGAGCATCTGCTCGTTTACCAGCTAGAAACTGACCCAGATGATGTAAATTCGCCCTCGCAACAAATCTGATCACCACTTTGTATTGTCTCTCTCGCCTGCAAAATCATAAACAAGTCAATATACAAACTATGCAATAAAGAAGAAGCAAAAGCAATACGTAAGTATGCATTAAAAACCTACGAGAAAGAGGATGTTCATATGTTTCAGAAATGAGAAAGCTTTTACGTTAGTAGAATGGAAAACGAAGAACGGATGATGAAAGAGGAAGGACAATTAAAATGGAACGGAAAGAGACAAAACAGAGACCACAAATACTCACTTAGGATAATTGACACCATTCTCTTCATCAACAAGCTTAACAGTGAATTCCTTCCAAGCAAAAGGAAGCTCACCCGCTGTGTACAGACTCTTTCTGCCATCATAAGCAGGCAGTCTCATTCCTAAGTCAGATTCTCTGTAAAGCTTCACAAGCTCTGCCATAATAGCTCTGTTCATAGTTCTTGATGCCACTTCGGGAGTTATTGTGACCTGCAAAGATCAGAAGGACAGATGGTAAAAAATAGGAAAGCAAACAATAGGAACAAAATTGACGGCCTGATTCAAGACAGTCATAAATTCCATATAAACGAGAACTATACATTGAAAAAAGAAACCTATTCAATTTTATCTGCAACGCAGCAGGCAAGAGATGAGTAAAAACACCAGCATAAGCACCTACACTGTCAGATCAAGAGCCACAAATTTGCACTGACATAAATTGTCTTCAACCAGAAAGCAAAACACGACGGAAAGATAACAAGAAAGAACAGCGTGAACAAGTTCAATGTCAGATTAGGGATCCCTGTTGGTTTCAGAAATCAAAAGAGGAAAAAAAAAAGAAGAAGAGAGAAAGAAACATGGAAAAAGAGAACTTTTCTTTCCGCTTCAATGTATCATCAGCTCTACTAATGCAATAAAAAAGAAACAAAGAACACCATCAACTGAAAGAGCTTACATCATAGTGATTCAAATCTTTGTCCGGTAGCTCTGCAAAGAAGTGGTTGGCCTTAACAATACACTTTGTCCCAATTTGACCAAACCCAGGTCTAGTAGGAAAACTCAAAGACTTGCTCGAGGTAGGAAACCCCAAACCTATCTCCATATCACAAACGTTACCAGAATTTTCGGCAGAAATATGAGGAGCACTTGCTGAAAGTTCATTAGCCGCCTGGTTCACAGGCTTATCTGCCACAGTACAAGGCCTCGAACTAGGCCTCATGAAGGCATCTCCTTGATCAGACTTTCTACCACCTCTTCCTCTTCTTCTTCCTTTGTTTTTGGCTGGAGGGGAGGTCTGGTTATGCGGTTTAGTGTTGTTTGCTTCTGAGGAAGGTGGCCCTTTGCCATTTTGAGCACTTTTGTGGTGCTTCTGAGGATGGTTCATGGAGTTTTGCAAGTGGGTTTTTATTACCAGATGCTGTTCTGAGCTCTCTTTCATTTGCCTTACAGGCATTGCTGGAAAATTTTCTTCTTTTGCTCTTCGTTCACAGAATTTGTATGAAAAAGTGTGGCTAGAAAACGTGAAGCTTCACCACGTCACAACATTATACTTCTTCTCTCCTAGTCTCCGCGAGATTCGGGGCTTGGAACATTTCCCTGGTGATCAATCACACAAAAGGAGACAGGTGAAAATGGATGCAAGTCAAGTAACCACAATTTGCAGACTTGTAAAGAAAACAAATATTGATTACGATGATGATGCTAAAGCATGCTTCTATACGAAAAGTAAACAGGTATGGGTAAAGGACGGGTCTTTTGCTGCACATTACAAGCATTACTATTCCTTTGCAAAATTTGACACCCAACTATTTACCTCTGATTCAGTAAGCAAACTCCTAAAAAACCGATACACCCAAAAAGGAAAATAACAAAACTCAAAACAATAGTGACAGTCGCAATCTGACTGCTGATATTGCAGAATCATTGAGTGGAGAAGGCAAAACAAAGGTATAGAGTAAATTATATTTAGTTGAAACTTTGATTATAGTTCTTCTCAGTTCTCACTAGGGCTTATACTGAAAAAACCAATGGACCAAGCAACAAAGGACATGGAAAAACGCAAAACCCCAAACAAGACCAGACGCTTAAAATCAGCTCGGCAACTCTAGAAATAATAAATGCAAAGACAAAACTTGGCATCACGACCCAAATATCAAAATCTGATACAGATGGTTCTATGAGCAATCCACAAAGTATAAAGAAGAGAGCAAAGGAGCAAAATGAAATTAAAAAAAATCGAAAATAAAGGGTCCTCGTAGAAAGTAGGAACCCAAGAAACAGAAGCCTGCAGAAGAGAAAAATCATACTCTAGTGCTTGTCCCTTCCAAAAACTGAAAATATTGTTAAAAAGGGAATGAAAATCATACTGAAGTTGGATAAGCCCAAGCAGATAAAAACAGTGAAGGAGCATTAAAAAGGAATTCCATTCAACGGGGAAGATATGAAACCAACAAGACTACAGATGGAAGAAAACAAAAGGAACAAAGGAAGTGTACACAACTCCGAAAAGGCCAGTGAAATCACCATCCAAAGGAATAAATTACGGCAAGAAAATGTAGTGCTTTGGACAGAAATGACCCAACAACAAACACCAAGGCTTCCAACAGGATTAAAACCACTCACCAACTCCTATAAGCTACGTAGCTATAAGCTCTCTATCGAAAAAGGCGAGCTTGGAGGAGCAAAAGAGGGTGAATCAGAAGACGGGGTGGCGAAGAAAGTGACGGTCTATAAAACAACAGCTAAACAGCAAGTAAAGATGGGATTTTTATGACGAAAGATTCAATTTTTCTCCCACAGACACGGTCACACACAGAGAGAGAGAGAGAGAGAGAGGGATGGGAACACACAAAAGAGAGGGATAGATCGAGAGACAGAGAGAGAGACATGTATAGAGAAGAAGAGAGGGATATGATGATGATGATGAATCTTTATACACGCATGCAAGTGCTTTTGGTGTTTTCTTTATCACGTGTAAAAGCCTTTGTGAGGCCCTCTTCCCTTTTAGTGTCTCTCTCTCTCTCTCTCTCTCACACACACACACCCCCTCAACGCCTCAACTCTCTCAACTCTCTCTGTCTACAAGTTTCGGTTCTGAGGACTGAGCCGCGCAGCCTCGAGGACGTACAACGACTAAATATTATTAAACATCTCGTGCCTTTGCAAAGCAAAGTTGGTCTCTCTTACATTACCTTAAAAAGGGATCATCATCATCATCCATCAACCTAGTAGTTGTGTTGTGTTCTGTTGTGTTCTATATCAATCTTAACAAAAAACAGATACAACAAGTTAATCCAAAGAATATATATATATATATATATATATATCAACTTATCATAAATATACAAAGGAATAAGGAAGTAGTAGTGGAGTTAATGGAGGGGTGATTTTTATACATAAAAGTCCAAAAGAACTACTGTGTTTTGTTATTATTTATTATTAAAAGCAATGAGATCCACAGAAGAAGAGGAATAATTGGAAGTTGCAGTACTTTCTTTCTCTTCCTTATTTATTAATATATATATAATATTAATTTTTTCCTTTGTTTGGTTATTTTCATGACTCTCTCAACTCAAACTCTCTCTCGATTCCCTATGTAATGCCTTCCAAAATTCCTTTTTGTGTGACTATACTTGTAAATATTATACGCATAAAATACCAACAGCACATGATCCTGCCAGTTCCACGGTTTCACTTCCACCACCCTTGGGCAAGCCGAACCAACCAAGTCCAAAGCAAAACTCTTCTCTTTAACGGTCGATTCAATGGGGGCCTTTTGAGGATCCACCTCCTCCTCTTGTGGCCCCCGCTGGCTTTTGTTATTAATGGCTCTCATCTATCCACGATCACATCATGTGTGGAGCCATCAAGTTTAAGGGTGTCTTGTGATGAGGATTTGTGCAAGAGTTCAAAGGTCTTGGGGTACAAACTGCAAAGCAACATGGTCGTGATCATAGGGTAGTTAGTAAGTAGGGAATGCCAAGTACTCGATGGAAAGCCTCCGGATATTTATTATTTGAGCATTAGAACAAATTAGATTTTAATAAATTTTTATTCATTTATTAATACTTTAATTCGTGAATTAAACTCCTTTTTTTAATATGTATTAAACGAATTATTAAATATATGCAATATCTAAAAGTGTTTACTTTTTTGAAATCTTTTTGATTTAGTGCTAATCTTTTTAATATTTAATTTAATAACTAACTTTTTCGAATTCACATAATTTAAGTTTACTAATGTGGATAGCAAATAAACACTCATATAGTATTTAATAGACAAGTAAGTAAAAATAGCATTTTAATTTGTGTTGTACAAGTTTTAAAATTAAAAGTTTTAAAAAAGTTCGATATTAAATTTAAAAATTATTTAATATTAATTTTTATTCCATAAATTTAGATTTAAATGACATATTTAATATAACGATTAATATTTATAGCATCTTCTAAATTATTCGAATACTCCTACTTATGCTCTATCGACTGAATCTGTCGTATAATACGGAGTACTCAATTAACATAATTTTTGGATTATTGCGTCAATTCAAATATTCACTTCTAAAATACATCGAAGATTCCTCTGTTGAAAAAAAAAAGATACATATGTAATGAGTTCTAACTTATAGTCGGTTTCACATTTAATGAAGAGAATTCGGTCCCACTAGGGAGCATGTGCATGGTGGGATGGGAAGGCTCACTTTTGTGAGGTTTTTGAGATTGAAAAAGAAAAAGAAAAGAAAAGGCAACTTGATTCTTAGTTTGGATGATTGTTGTTTTGATTGGTAGTCAATAGTGGGATTATTGGCTTCTTGACCATTTTAAAAGATAGGTGTTTTGTCTCCTTTTGCCTTTCAATCCGATTCACCACTCACCATTATAATTTTGACATGATAGTATCTATAAAGTAAATATCTAATAGTTCGATATCACAATTATGAACATTTAGTTAACTTTAATTAGCGTTATAATAACTAAAAATACATTGACTTCGAAAAAATAGTATGAACATGTATAGCCCTTAAAGTAAGATGTTAAACGAAAGAACGAGATTATTATTGTTAAGTAACGGTTTTACCACAATAGCTTAAGCTGTTGTGTAAGGCCAACTTAATTGGTTTTTACACATTCATTAACACACTCGCTCAAGTGAAAGTCCTTTGGGCTTGAAACTTGCAAAGACTCACTCTACCTTGTGCTAAATAATAGGTGGGTGGTAGGATTTGAACTCACAACCACTTGGTCATAAAGGCTCTGATACCATGTTAAGTAACGTTTTACCACAATAGCTTAAGCTGTTGTGTGAGGTCAATTTAATTAGTTTTTATATATTCACTAACAATTATGTGTATAAATATATATCACAATAGAGAAGCTGCTTAATTGTAAAAATTTCTTATTAGATTTTTGTTTAAAGCGAATCATATTAAAGAAAATTCTTTAAATTATATTATAATTTTCAAATTTACACTAAAAATTAACCTCGCTTGAAAATTTTAAATTTTTTTTAAATGCATTAATTTTTTTTTAATTTTTAATTTACAACTTATAATGTATCATTTTCTATTTTTTGTTATCGTTTCTCCTCTCTTGTTTGATATTTTTCTTATTCTTTTTATCCTTTTATTTCAATCTTACAATTCGTCTTCCCATATATTTCTAAACCTTTTGAAGATTTTTAAGGAATTTTATTTTTTATTCTATTAAATGAACATAACTTCCTTTTTTTTTCATTTCCTCTCATTTCACATGAAGAAAGAGTGACGTTTATATTGGACATGTTTAGAACTCATTTTTACTCTTCATTTTTTGCCAAAATAACTTTTTCCGGTTAGTCCATTCCAATGGCTACCTTTGACTAAAACGTTAGGAACAGTAACACTCGTAAGATGGAAATTTAAATATAAATAACAAACACATATGTATATGTATATTATATATATACATATGTGTGTACATGGCTCCCGAAAGCATCCACCAAAGGGTACGTTCTCATTATGATGCTGACGGACTCGCGATTATTTACTTCTTCTCATTGTATATATCCCATTCAAGAAGACAATAAACGTAATTAGAAGGCAGAGTGGAGGAGGAGGACCACTTGATCTGAGAAGCAAGTAAATAATTGCCGCAAGTTAGTGAGATGAGTCCGTGAGCATCATAATGAGAATGTACCCTTTGGTGGATGCTTTCGAGAGCCATGTACACATAATTCCACAATACCATAAATGCACCAAATCATTATACCTTCGGTTCTTCTGCATTAGATTAGATCTTTTACAGGCACCAAGAGCTAGCTAGTGGGTGCAGTTGGCTAGCCCTAGAACAAAAGCAGCAAAGGGATAAGGGTTTAATGACTTGGGGAACGGTAGAAGTAGAAAATGGTGCATGGGCTGGTTTTGGAATTTACCTTACTTTGCATAAAATAAAAAGGGTAAGAGACATAATAATAGATTAAGTACAAGGTGGGAGTGTGATATGAGATGGGCATAGTTTGTTTTGTTGTGGCTGGGGAGGTATATTTGAAGTTTGGCAATGGCGGGAATGAGTGAGTGGTGGTGATGGTGGCCGTGGTGGTTGCGGATGTGGACGTGGACGTGGGTTTCCCAAGTTACTGTCTTCCACACCACCCAACTCCCCAGGTCGAGTTGAGAAGAAAGAGGGAGTGCACCACATTCTTTTACGATAATAGAGTCTTATAATCATCCAAATGAATTGATTTTGATTGGGCGAAACTTTCTTATCATTATTATTATTTCAAAAAAACAATATAATATTTATTATTAATTTTGATTGAACTTAGAATCCGATATTCTTGATAAAATTAAGGGGGAAAAAAGAACAATATGGGCAATTCGATAACTTATGTTCTATGCACCCACCCAATTGGAATTGCAACACAGGATCAATCAATAATTAACACGATTAGCTCAGATCATGCCATGTGAGCCCCATCTACAGTAATAATTAAGTTGGTTTATAGAAGAGATAATGAGCTCTTATCATCTCAAAGAGTACTTTCGTGTTTATTTATTTTTTCTCTCTTGGGGTGATCATAGAAAATTTATATGGTTAAAAGGAAATGCCCTTTAACATGCTTCAATCATAACATGGTATGATGAGATTTGTAGACCCAACCAAGTTATCTTCGTAATTATGAAAGGATGATATATGGTTCAATCCAATTCATGATTAAAGCGCATGCCTAAGTCAACTAGTAAAGCTTGTTGGGTTCATGCTCTTATTTGCTTTATTTAAAAAAAAAAATGCAATGCACTGATAATAAAAGAGGTTGATGGACTGATTTATATAATTTTTACTAATTTAAGTGTTTTTATGTTAATTTAAACTATTTTTTCCTGTTTGAAAAATTTGTCGCCATTTCATGCTACTAATATGAGACGTATAATACGTTACAATGAACATATAACAAACATTAGTGTAAGCTGACGAATAATGGGGCAGACCTCTCGTATAAAAAGCTAAATATTTAGCTCTTCTCTTTTATTTTTACATAACTTAGCTACGAATAAAACTAAAAAAGTTAACTCAAAAAAATGAAACATAATATAATTTTTTAAAAAATTTCTGAATTTAGGTTTTTTAAATATATCATTATAAAAGAAAAGAAAAGAATTATTAAAAGTTCGATTTGCATTGTAAAACATAAAAAAATTAATCACATTTTAATGTTATTTTAGGTATCACTTTGCATTTTTAAATTACCAGAACAATATTTTTTATTTAATATATGCAAATAATATTTATGGTAAGAATTCGTTTAAAATTTTATAAAATGTTAAATATTAAATCATATTTTTGTAACTTATTTAAAGAAACTATTTTGTTAAATTATACCAATCGATACGAATTAATAAAATTCTAATTTTATCATGATTAAATGTGTTATTAATATCATTTCAACAGTATTAAAATATAACATAATGGTAAGGGACTCTCCTGGTTTAAGTGAGGTCGCGGGTTCAAAACCTGTCCTCATATATATAGTTGTTTAAAGCTTGGGGTCAGAGCTTTGCCTCCCGCAAGGAATCTACCTGGCTCGAGCGAGGATTAGTCTGGGTGTGTAAGACTTAAAGGTGTCTTCCTATAGTTGGGACCCTCCTAGGACACCTCGTAGGCAACAAAAAAAAAGTAAATATTTATTTACATTTTTATAGAAACTTTAAGTTGCAATTTTAACTATAAATAGAAAAAAGAAAAGATATTCATCTGCGAATGAAATTGGCTATCAATTAATCTGCCTACCTGTTAATTTATGTTCTACCGTCAATCGCTTTAGTTGTAGTTTAGTGACAAATTATTTAAAGACATTCTTTATCTTATACATGTTTAGATGTATATGATAAAATCCTTGATATAATCGTACATTGCAAATGAAATTATAATGAGATTATAATTATGAGATTCATATTGCATTTATGTATTATTCCTAAAT
>JANIPN010475808.1:0-12843 GCA_027478595.1 Erythroxylum anguifugum
GAGCAGCCGGTGGCGCCGGCGTGGAACTTGCGCGGGGTGGCATACAACGGATACGGCGCATCGGACGACATCCATGTGCTGTAGGTTGATCGATTAAGAGGATTGCTATGGGTTTGAAGCCTACTCTCGCTATTTATCTCGTACGTGATCTATTTGGCTCCCTAGTGGCTAACTTTATACTGATAGTGCTTCTCTGTATTCGGATAGAAGCTGTTATGGTGCTGTACTCTATATCCGAATGATCTGTAGCTATACGTGACCTGAACAAACGACTTCAAGGATGAAAGCTACAACGGAAGGAGTATATCATTGAAACGGGGATTGATAGAGCGCCCCAAGGGCTTGGGGGACCTTTTCTCTGGCATCAATGTAGGTAAGTTCATGGTGTAGGTTAAGGGACGAGACTTGATGAATTCGAGATGACGTCTAGCAAGCCTGACTTAGTCTATGATGATCCACCAAATGTCCGCATGTTCCATCACACGTCCAGCTTTATAAGGACAAGCCGACAGTTGAACTTGAGTGGGCATTGGACTTTGGCCAAGCAGATCCATAGTCGGAGGTACAACGTGAAATAGATATCTATCTTTGCCATCAAATGATGTAACGAGCACGCTACCACCAACACAGGATGCGATGCACAAGATTATACTATATGTGTCTATAGTACCCTACTCGTCGACCTTAAATATTATAGAGATTCCTGTTATAGCTTAAGAGGCGGCACATATCTCTGACTATAAACCTAAGATAAGGGGGAGAGCCAGACCTGTATAGAGGGAGCTGCGCCTGAGTACAAAATAGTATAGCCGGAGTTGAGGGTGAGCCGAGCCAAATTTTGTTACACCCGAAAAACCTACGGTTGTTTTTGGGGTCGTACTCCCAGAAATATTAGGCCCAGGAGCGTCTAAAATTCGAGAAAATTTGAATTTAGAAAATCGCACTCTCAGACTATTTCTAAACCAGGCCTTCAGGTTCAGAATAAATGATGCTTTCTAGCTAGCCTCTTCGTCTATTTTTAGAGGCAAAGCTCTCACAGTGTAATCTTCAAGGTTACACACAAATCGTTCGCATTGAAGGATTCAGTTGATTGAGGTGTGGCGAATACCTTGTAAGTAACATGTATAGAAGTTACTGAGGATCTAGCTCAAAAAGTAACTACAAGCCTACAGTCGTACTTGACACAAAGCAATGCTGGTAGTGAAACTATCCTCTTCTCCTAACAGCTTTCCAAATGATCAAATCCAATCCTTGTTAGATTCTTAGTACCCAACGCGTTTACGTGGCTTTCCCGCAATGACAGTGGAAATGTTCGATGGCGTAGCGGCCTCCATTTCTGTGGAAGTCTGGGTTATGGTAGCACCGACATTGATATCTTCAATGGTTTTTTGTGACGGCTGAAACGCGACGGGAAACTGCTTGATGGAAACGCCAATATCACTAATGCGCTGTTGGAGGCCAGAAATGATTTCTGCTTGTTTCTATAGAAGAGCAATTAGCGTCCAAGTTTATGTCAAGCATTGTAAGGAGTAGGATCGCTATAATAGGCCTTGTTAAAGGATACAATGAGAAAGAGACGTACCTTTTTCACGACTGTCTTCACCGTGTTCTCAGCTTCTACACAAAATGTATTCAGCTTCTCTTTGTTTGCCTTAAGATAGGCCTCATCAGTAATCTTCGCATCAGTGTTTGTAATATTCAACTTGGAAACCAGGGTGATGCCTTCTTGAACGCACTTGCGGTCAACTTCCATGTACATGCCAGCAATATCGCGATAGAGACTGAAGTTTGCGGAAATGCGTAGTGCAAATTGATAGATCAGCTAGTGCAGGGTTAGCGATGGTCACTCGACCTTTCGATAGTATTGAGATTGTATGCATCCTTACATCGCGGTAAAAGTCACCATAGAGCAGAGCCTTTGTTTCATTTCCACTGGCGTAGTTTTTGAGTTGCTTTTGGAATGGCTCCACTTGAGTTTTGATGCAGGTGTCGATGAGGTTCGTCAAACTTGAAAAGAAGATGACAAGTTTGCCAATCCGATCCTTGAGGTCTGTCAAGTAGCTGATGCATTGTACCAGAACCTTCTTCACGATATCCTAAGTTCCTAAGTTAGCCAGTGTAAGTTTAGCATACCTATACTTACCAAAGTCAGCTTCTCACTGGTCAAAGTTTTAACTTCCTGGCGTGCTCGTAGCAAGTTGTCCTGTACCACTAGCACTTGCTCGCTCTGCTTTTGGTACGTTTCGAGAGTTGCAGTATATACTTGCTGCGAGGACTGAAGTTTTGTTGTCGCCGACTTAATCGTCTGTTCTGCAATTGAAGCTTTGGCATTCGTACTTGCGATCTTCTCCTCTGGGGTTTGAGAGGGTGCCAGCAGCGAAGCAGTGCCGGCACCAACCCCACCCGGTGTGCTCTTAGCAACTGTGTCGAGTGCCAGTGCGGTCGAAGAACATCGCGTGATGCGCTCATCAAGGTCTTTGAAGAAGTCGGATTTGAGCCCTGGCCTTTTCCAGGCGTTGAGATCTTTAGCCTTCTCGGCTTCGAGCTCGAGATCGTCGGAGACACCAATCGCTTCGGACACAATTGCTGTCACCAGCTGCGAGACCAAACCATTTTTAGTCGGCTTTAGGTCTTTGATAAGCCGATCTAGCGCGTGACTTAGACGCCGGCATTCGCTCACTTTGCCTTTGGCAGGATCGGGCGGCGGCAGCACAGCATCCCAATTGATGCCGTCTGGGGCTCCTACGACAATCGCTTTGAGCTCATCCATGGGACTCTTGATAGCTGGGACAATAACAAGCGCATTGTCATTGGGGAAAAATTTGCCCGAAAGATCGTAAGTGCCATAAGAGCCGCCGACAGGAGGCGCCTCTGTCTTAGTCTCGATGCTTTTTGCACCAATGGATTCGGATTCGGACTTGGGCTTCGCTCGGCGCAGAAATGTTGAAGTCAGTTTGGATAAAGTGTCACTGCGTTTGCGATCAGCTGCCTCAGCGTCCGGCAGCTTGTCTGTCTTGCCATCTATTCCCACAGCACTCGTCGCGTTGTTCGACGTGCCTTTTGCACCATTGCCGCTATTAAATTTTCGGGCCTCATCTCCAAGAGCCTTGACACCTGCATTAGCGCCTCCGATTGGGTTAATATAAGCTGCAGCGGCGGTAGCCCCAATCGTGATGGCCGATGATGCAGCCTCGCCCAGCGACATTAGCACCTGCTGTCCAACAAGATCCATACTAACGAAGTTAGTGTGCAGTATAGCCTAGGAAGAAAATTACTCACCCAGTCGGCATATCGTCTAAAGCCTTCTGATAGTTCTTCTTTGCATCGTTGAGATTGGTGCCCATCTTCTCAAGCTCTTTCTTCGTGTCTTCCTCCTGCTTCTTACGGAAATTCTCTTCTTCCTGGGAGAGCTGCAAGTTCAAAGCTGCCTTCTGGGCTTTAGATTCGGTTGATGAAGATTCAGACGTGCACGCCTCTTCGAGCTCCATGCACGTATCGGACCATTTTATCATATCCTGCTCAACCAGGTGAGCCGATTTGTAACACTCCACGGCGGTGTCTCGCATGATCTCGAGGGATGTCATTGCAACGGACATCGGAACATCGGGATCACCCAGAGCCTCAACGATCGTCCTTGTCTTCAGTGCATTAGTTTCAAGTAGTTCAATGTGCGAATGGACAAAGTCCCGCTCTTCATACCTGTCCTGGCACTGAGCCAGCAAGTTCATGTATCTTGTCCATCTGGATGCGGGCCGTGGTGAAGGCTACGTTGCCCTTATTTGTCAGCTGGGCAAGCCCACCCTTGAGGTTGCCATAGCTAAATGTAAGGTCAGTTATGGTGCATTGCTAGCGGTGCTTCAATCTCACTCTTGTAAGTGCTTAAAGCCTCCACTAGGAGCCTTCAATGGGGTGGTAGATGCTAACTGCGTCGAGGCGATTGCGTTGATATTTCCCAGCAGTTCCAAGCAATTAGGAGCCGCTAGAAGTAACTCGTCCCAGTTCTGGCGGAAAAATTCGCTACTCGCCATGTCGCTAACCACCTGGCGGGTTGTCAAAGCCCGCTTTTCTTCTTCTCGGGCAAGCACTGTAAGTGCTTGCTTATGTTGGGGTGTTAGCTCTTGAGACATGGCGACTATTGAAGGCGTAAAAGCACGTATGTTTGTAGTGTAAGTGTTAGAGGTCTTGAACACAGTATAAATAGTTTTTAATACAGAGAGATCTACAAACGCTTGGGCGACGCAAAGCACACCAATATACTTGATGTCTATATATTTACTCCTCTCCAAAAAGGCTATTGCCGCAAGGCCTCATCCCAATCGAGACAGCCTAGGCCGGACTGCCTGAGTTGCATCGGCTCATCGTCATCAGCTACTTAGCCCAAAGGCTAGACCTCTCGCCATATTCCAGTTCGGGGTAATCTGGCTAGATCGAGTTTTCAGCAACTACTACGTTGAGTATGACCGAAGTTCAAATGCTCGAATATTTAGAAAAGTGACGGTATTGCTGCAGCCGGGATATGCAAAGCAAGGCTTGTGGCTAGCTGAAATCAGGACTATTACGCAGCATGAGCGCATTGTCGAGCTATCTGTCCAATCGGATCGCCCGAAGCAAATGGCCACGGAGGTTCGCCAGCGCACCCTAGGCCTCACCGCCGTGAGCTTCGGCGAAACTTCTACAATGGCTGCCTACGTCCGGGGGCCTAGACTGCCCCAATGCGCCACCTCCGACCAAGTTCAGCTGAGATCTCCACAACTGCAAGAACTAGGGGTCGTAGAAAATAACAGTGTTGAAACGCGCATCTGAAAGCGGTAAGCTGGTTTGAGAGCTAGCTAGTTTTGCGAGGACCACCGAGGATCTGCGCCCATTGTATTAGGGAGGTCTTTCAAATTACAAAGGCCAAGGCGCATTGCCTATAAAGATGCTCTTCGAGCTTGGACTGGGGTAGAAACATCCACAGACTTTACAGGTCTAGACACGTACCCACTCCTTCCTAGGTTCTGCCAGTAGTCTTTCGCGATCAAAGTGGTCTCACAATGGCCAACGGTCATACCGGCGCCGAGGCCAGTGCACTCTACGGCAGAATCAGGGAGTTTGTTGACAGCTACCACGAACTCAAGAAAAAGTGGGACACCGCCAGCAAACTCCCGAATCTACAACTTCCTACTGCCTTTCAAGAAACATGCAACCTTGCGGCGCTCGTGGGTACTTCGGATCCGATCGAAAATCGGGCCTTATATATGGCCCAAAGAAAAGAAGTCAGCAAGCTAGTCGAAGGACAGCCTAACAAGTACGAACCAATTCTCAAGTTGTTTCACGAGCATGTTCAACTTGTGGTGAAGGCTTTTGATGTCTGCAAGAATGAGAATACTACTGCGCATACAACGATTGGTAAATGTGGGGAAGAGGCCGCTGCTAAAGAGGCCGTGGTCTTACAGCTCTCAAGTGATATTACGAAGCTTCTTGAGAAGCTTCAGACTGAAGAGAGTGAGCAAGAGAAACAGCTTAAGGAGTATCTCAACCCAAGTGGAAACAGCACGAACAAGAGTTACGACTCGGTTAAGAAGGATAAAGAGGATGCCGATAGGGATGTGAAGAATACCATAGCAAAACTTGCCGAGGAGGAGAAGACAAGTAAAGAATATAAAGAGTACCGCGATAATGTTGACCAAGACTTTTCTGACCCAGAGGGGGGAGACTATTATTGGGTAAGTGTCACTCCTTTGATTTTCTCATAGACGCTAACGTTTGATGGACAGTCAACGATGTCAGTATGGCAGACAAAGCTTGAGGCCATCGAAAAGGACATTGAAATTGATGAGATCAAGCTTCAGAGCCTCCGCAATAGAGCGTCAGATCAAGCCAAAGCATTGAAAGCTATGGAAGATACCAAGACTGAGCGCGAGAACGCTATTACTGCGCTAAAGAGCTCGGAAAGTCGATTGAAGGAGATTAAGCCTGAGTTGGACCAGATCAAGTTGGGGTCTGCAGCGTTGCGTACGACTTTAATCGACGATCTTGCAGTTTTCACTACATGTGAGAGTCACATTGGCGTTGTTGTTAACCGTGCACATGCACTCCAAAATGCAGAATTCGAGCGATTCCTTCCTTCACGAGCCATGTTAAGTGAAAAAGTGGTGGCTATTGTGAATGAAGGCTCGTACTTTGGGGACCGAGCGAATGTATTACCCCTACTGCGAAAGATCCTGGCCGAGGTGGAAAAAGCGAACAAGTGGGGGGTTGAGGAGACCGAGGTACTCCGGCTTAACTTGAACAGTGTTTCACAGCTTTTAACAGCTTACACTGCGGAAATCGCAGCAGGGAAACGGGGCAAAGAACTTCCCGCGCCAGTTCGGCTGAAGGTGGATTGATATATCATTGACAAAGTCACAAGGCTTATTGAGATGGATTCGAGTTTGTGAGCTGTTTTACCAGTTCGATCTTTGCTTATCTAGCACACTTGGGCAAACCCATAGACAATGATATGTTGCTCCGACAATTATTTTAGCCACACTTAAATTCCAATCACTTCCTACCTAGCTAGAACAAACTAGAGAGGATATTCTCTAAGGAAGAAACTGCGATTAATTGAAGAACTATCAATTTTGAGGGCATGTCAGTGCCCGGGCGACGTGCTGCGGTTTGTGTGCCTTGTTCGTTTCCGTTTGTAGGTCAGCCCGTCGCAATGTGGCAGCCGTGGAGCACACCCATAGTTTCCTGTAAAAGACAAATAAATTTTGAGGGCAGAGATTGCCTCGGTATTGTGCATGAGTATGAGGCTTGAGGTCAATGAGTAGCGTTTGTGTCAAAGTGGGGTAATAAAAGCATTCTACACTTCTGCAAGAAGGTTGCGCGGGGAAGCGGGCCGTCGGCCCGAACGCTAGGCACAGTGGAGGGGGGCCAAAATCTTCAGCTAGCCACAGACATACGGTTCCATAATCTAGAACCTCTCTAGTGCGAATCTAGCTACAGCGTTTGTAGAATATGTCTCCACTTAACGTTCTGTAGTGCAGCTCGAAAAGCGAATCCACTTCGCAAACTCGCGCTAATCATGGGTAACCAGAGGTGCATTGTTGAGAGCCTAGAGGGGTTGCATGACTAGCTAGGCGCAACTAGCCAAGCGACACCTTCTATACTGTGGTCCCTAGGGAAGCAAAGTCCTATTCAGGAATTCAGCTCCGTTAGGAGCAGCTCATTGTAGCGCATGAGACGCACTAACTTTAGTGCTGCAAATGGAGCCAGCCACAGCCGGTGGACTACGCCCCATCAGCCACATCTAACCCAACAAATTTCTCAACCAGCCATCAAAGGGCCTAGATTCCCAAAGAACACCTCGGAGACATCCCCAGTTACTTGGCGATACTTAGCATTCAATTCTTTATGTCAGGAAACTAAGGTTACGCTCCACAGCAATAGCCACGTCCTGACCTACAAACGAAAACAAGCAAAGGCACACAAACCGCAGCACATCGCCCGGGCACTGATAATACTTAGCATTCAAAATTGAAATTTTTTATCAATTCAACCTTTGATCTATCTATTGTAGCTTAAACAGTTCGATTGGAGCTGATCTATGATTTTGTAAATCGATCTCCTTGATTTGTTGAGGAGTGGACTAGGGAAGTAGAAACAGCCCCGGATACTCTTCCACTGGAGCAAATGAATTTAGACACAAACGTGTACAGACTTGATTAGGCAACCCAGCTCAAAGACAATCAATGGTGCGATTGCTTAGCGTCACTAGGAAGCAGTAAGCTGAACAAACTTCCTGTAATTAAGACTATAGTACAGTTTTCCTTTAATATTATGGTGTTCGCTGATATTACTAGATATACCAGGAAGTGACTGTAGTAGTTTATGTATATAAAGGTTAGATGAAGAGAGAAGAAAATTGATTGATAGAAGGCGTTTTATCACCAAACCTAGTCTGATGAACATTTTAGTTCTTAGTTGTAGACAGTGACTGGATGGAGCTACTGATTTTTTCCTCCCCTTCATCGAGGCTGTTGCGGACCATCGCTTGCTCTCGAGCATTGTTCCACTCAAAATTGCGCACCTCCTTCATCTTCGTTGCTACTTTGAAGTAGATTGGAATCAACTGAGCTAGTGCTTCCACCGCTGAAGTACCAAACTTGATCTTCCTGAGTTGTGCAATTGTGTTTTCAAGCATCATTTGATGAGTTGATAGTCCCAGTACACCGACCATTCCGGTCTGCCTAAGTGTATCAACAACGGCCTGAAAACTCTGCAAGGCCTCCTGGATAAGGGTTTCCTCATCAGTCCTTACTACCCTAACCGGCGGAGGTGGAGCGTTATCATCTCGCGTGAGGGTTAACTGCGCATCTTGAACTCCAATGAACTCTGCAATGTTCCTGGCTGTAATAAAGGTGACAGGGAATTTGACTGTTCGTTTCTTCTCCATAGTATCTTTCTTTTAGGTAGAGGTGCGATGGTTGGCGATATGGACTGAGTGAGACTGGGCCTTTGATTTTGTTTGGTTTATTACGATATGACTGAAAATCGATTCTTCGTTCACTGCTGTGTTCTATGGAGATGGTGAAAGAATTGGACAAGGAGGGTCCGAAAACCATTATGCATTTACATCCATATGTTATCAGGTTAAATCTATACCTGCTATAGTATCTGCTTTGGAATCGGGTACGGCTATGTTCAGCTAGCCAAGTGTATATTGTGGCTGGCTGAGAGGGAATTACCGATAGTCCCTGCATCCTTCTGGCCAAGCATTGCACCTACAGTGAACGTCTGGCTAGCTAAGAGGGCGGCTACTAGCTGACTCTATGGCTGCTCAAGTTACCAACAGCAAGTAAGCTGCATCAGGGATACGAGCGAGATATACGTGGCCACACAAGGTGGCTGTAATTCTAGAATGTCGAACAGCGATACATACATTACATCCATTATTACTGCGCCTGGATTTTGAATAGTGTTCTCTCTCTCATATAATTGTGGCTAGCTGAAATGCAAGGACCCTGCAGAAAGTTCCTTATCTTTTAGTCCATGGAAGCTAAGAAAAACCCAGGATAAGCGCTTGCTGATCTTTGAGCTTGGGCTTCTGGGTTCCTTAGGTTCCCGCCTACTCAGTGGCTCAGACTCTAGACCTCGCGGACTCCGTTCTCTGCATAAGCCAAGGTCGAAAGGCTAGCTCGATCCCGCATTTGTAGCCTTTTCTAGTAGGTCGGTCTTACTGGCGCGATGATTGAAGCGTCCGCTAGTCGTGACGCGTGATCTGTCCCTCATTGTTGCAGCCTATATTGTATAAGACTAGCAGCAGTCTTGTGGAAGTTGTAATGAGGGAGACCAACCTTCTTCCAAGAGATGAACTCTATTGACATAATCAGCATTCAAACTTGAGCACTTCCCTTCCCTCTCTTCAAGACAATGCCTATTTCCGACCCGACGACAAAGGACCGCTGTCCCATCTGCCAGGACTACTTGACGGTAGGTGCATCTGCATACCGTCATGGCAACTGCGCGGCATGGTATCACTGGGGATGCATTGAACCATACACCTCAGGCGAAGCTACGAGCACAGCACATAGACTGGATGCTCCGAAGAATTGCCCATCGTGCCGCGGCGACTTTGCTGGAATAATCGCGAGTAAAAAGGTGACTCAGGCTCAGGAGTAAGAGATAAGCAACATCACAGATCATTCTCTGCTTATAAGGAGAAATACGTATAAGATTCTTAGTATTCGTTCGTCTGTCACCCCAAGAGTCTTCGGAAGACTCCAACATTTGCTAGGGAATGTGTCAGTCTTTATATGATGATATCAATGTGGGGAAAGTTTCGGATGAATAGTAAGACCGATATTCAACAGACCAAGTCACCATTGAAGCTAGTGTTTCCCTTGTTAGTCTGGTTGAGACACGACTGTTACACATTATCCACGTCCTGCCCAAGACACTTCTTCATATAAAAATTCTATTTCGAACACGTGCGACCTTCAATGATACTACATAGCAGTGTCTGATCTTGATCCTTTAGCCGGGGATATTTGGAGATCGAACTGGTCGCTCGCATACCAATAGTCCGTACTTGATTGTCTAAGAAGCTATGCTTGGCCTGCGCCACAGAAGTGATGCTCAGGGTGTTGCGGAAGTGTTTGACAAACCATGATCAGGCTGCTTCCTCGTGAGAATGAGCGGGTTTCGACCATGGAATCGGGAGCATCGTCGTATCCCACAGGGTCACCATATCAATCGGCGTCCTCATCACTTTACCATACAATTTGTCCAAGCCCTTGACCGCCAACCACGCGCGGATACTCGAGAGTTCCTTCTTGTCGGGATACTTCTTTCGCCGGGCGTATTGCAGGAACCACGGGCAGATCTGGATCTCGTCCCAATGGCCCGCAAACGTGTACGTCCACATCTGCGTCGCTCCGACACGACACCCATCATCACCGCCGTTGATCGCACACTGCGCCACGCGATCGAACATCTTGTTCTTCTCGTTGGGCATCTTCATCAGCCGATCGGTGGTGCAGAAGATCACCACCTCGTTTGGCGCAAGCGTGTTGACGTCGCCCGTAACCTCGTTTTCAAATGCGAGGATGCCAGTCGTCAATCCGTGCGCATCAGGCTGTGATGCCACATCGAAACCCCCTATATGACTTAGTCAAAGTTCCGAGCGACGTAACGCAACGGCCAACGGGCGGCCACTCACTCTCAATCAAACCTTTCAAGTCGCCGTTCTGAAGGCCAAACATCAGTTGACCGAGCTGATTGACGTTGTCATCGATAACGCCTTTCACTTCCACCGAGGCAATATTGACCATGGTGAACGCTTAGTCCACCAGCTCTCGCACAAGCTCAGTATCATCTATCAGCCAGTCAGCCTTCTCTGCAGTTAAAACAACTGTACGTGGATCACTCACCTCCACAGCCCGCATCGATTTTGTAGCCTCGCACGGTCCCGGCCAGGGCCCAGATTCCCCAGGCGGCGAGCGAAGAGAAAGAGGAGGAAGCCCGCATGTTGACTTGTGGAAGTTTGGGTGTTGATCGAACATAAGACGAGCTGAGCAGTGTAAAGAATGGACACACGTCGTAATGCTGTAGGGACAGGACTGGCAAGGAGAGATCAAGTGACGAGGAGTGTTCCTGATATACCGAGTGTGCCGAACGCGCCACCATCATCAGAGAGTAGTAGGCTGTACCCGATGCTTTGCCATACCATGCTACGCGAGATAGCGCCGACTATCGGCACATCGCACTTTCACCGAACAGAGCATCGCCCCTCCCTTGAGGGTTATCGTTTGAGAGACCTTCTTCCGGTCGTATTGTGTCCGTGCAATCTCATCCATGCCGCGCCTCAAATTCGCCAAACGGCTCGTTCGCCGAGCGATAGGGCTCACCATCGCACCTGCGCCTCGTTCAGTTCCTCCAGTTGGAAGGCTTGTCTGGTTCCCCCGGCTCATTTGCCGTGGGTACGTAAGTAGCTGAGCAGTAGTTCTGACAGCTGCGGTGGCAGCAATGGTAACACTAGTAGGAGGGAGAGGAGGAGCAGCAATCAGCAAAGACGATAACCAGGAGGGCTCAGCAGGGTTTGATCTTCAGCTTGATACCGTATTCTGCGCCCAGCATCAAGTGAAAAGGACGGTTGCACTGCCTACCTGTTCATTACCCCTCTGGACCCTTCAATGCCGCTAATGAACGGTGGCTATGCAAACCAAACCAAATGGTCGAGTCGAGCATGGACCCTACAAGAAAAACTGTTCAGTAGTCGTTGTCTGATCTTCACCAAAGATCAAGTGTATTGGGCCTGTCAGAAAGCGTCATGGTGCGAAGATGGCGCATGGGAGCGTGCAGAAGAGGGAACAGCGTTCCGTGTGGCACTGATCACGGATCGAAACCCACTACCATGGACCGATAATCCTCGCGACGTGGCCCGGGTATACGCCGACTTCGTTCTTGACTTCATGTATCGCGACCTCTCATTCGAGTTGGACGCTGCAAATGCGTGCACAGGAGCTCTTAATGCTTTGCAACGAGCCAGCGGACAAGACTTTCTCTGGGGGCTACCGTGCAAGTCTCTTGAAAGAGGCCTTGACTGGACTGCGTATCAATCCCAAGGAAAACCACATCGCATCCGCAGACGCTTTGACGCCAAGGTAAACCGAATAGCTAAGTTCCCGAGCTGGTCGTGGCAAGGTTGGAAGGGTTCTGTTGAGCCATTGGGGTTTATGTGTTTAGAAGAAGGATCTTTTCCGCCAGAAAAGTATGCGACTATCGGCCTAAGTTTCTATCGCCTGAATTCAGACGACAAACCGGTTCATTTACCACAAGCGAAGGAGTTCAATTCGTCGGATATGGCCTCATTTTTCGGGATGGCTAACGCGGACGAGATCGGTGCTTCTGATTTTGTGCCTGACGATGTACCTACCCTACCGGAAAGCGTGCCGCGATCTTTGCTCTTATGTTTCTGGACTGATACCATTTCGGCGAACATCTATGACTCTAAAAGGACCGATACATCCGACTGTGAATTGGAGCTGGTTGAGGCTAATACTGAGGGTTTTGTTCTCAACGGAGTAGGTATCAGCGCCAGTGAAGGGAGCGAAGCCGACCTGATCGTGGTCGGACGAAGACAGCGACTGCCAGAGGAGCTCGCGGTTCTCTTTGTCTCGTGGGAGAATGGGGTTGCGCATCGAAGGGGCTCACTGACCGTGGACAAGGCTACGTGGTTAGCGGTAGAGAATCGGGTGTGGAAACCGATATTCCTTGCTTAAGAGGAACTCGTGGACATACGATGCGCTCCTCCATCATCTAACATACATCACCCCGCCGCCTTCACCACATCATCCCGATCCGTGTCCGCCAGGATAT
>JANIPN010475914.1:0-12840 GCA_027478595.1 Erythroxylum anguifugum
CCTCCCCTCCCCTCAGTGATGCCCTACTCATGTATCCAATCCCCTGCATTTAGTCATTCAGTCACCTGCTGCCCCCCTCAAACTCGCTCTCTTGTCCTTTTGGCGTATGATTTCTACGCGGGGCGTTTGGTTCGTTCCCACGCGATAATAGCAGTTCTGAGCTATTACCTGCCAATCTCGAGCGCCATGTCGACGAGATTCCCTCTCTCACCTTGTCTGTTTTCCACTTCCGCCATCATTTCCGTTTCCGTTTCCATTTCAATTTCAATTTCATTATTATCATTTCCCCTCTATGTTCTCTGCTACTGACGATAGACTTTTCTATCGGGGCCACCGTGCCTGAGTTGTTTGCGTATGTTCTTCTTCTAGTTTCGTTGATTCTTGCTTGTGGTGAGGGGTCCAGATGCTGCCCCTCGTTTGTCTGTCACTCTGCCCTGCCTCTCTCCCCCCCGGCTCCCTCTTGATAATTTCGCTATCCACCACACCCCACACGCGAACCAGAGCCATCCCATCTTCACATTCCGCCACCCCACATGATTGCCGAGTCACCTGCACGGCATTCTCCTTCCCACGCACTCCAGGCAACCTATCAGGCCTCGTCTATATCGGGCCAGCTACTTACCTAGGTAGGCAACTGTCCTTTAAAACCCCTCTTTCCTCCCGTCCCTCTACCCGTCGTTTTGTCCCCTTATCGGAAGCCCACCCCTTCACCCACAGCAAAACATCGCAGACTTCCAGCAAGCCCAAGAAGATCAGACCCAGCGAACATGGCCGGACACAACAGCTGCCCCAAATGCGGTGCCAACACTGCCGCCAGCAGCAAGACCTGCTCTAGCTGCGGAGCCGTAAGTACACCAGGTGCTCTGTCCAAGAAACCACTGCTGATACGGTGCCGCATGCACTACAGACCTGCCCTCAGTAAGGAACCTAGAGCCTTTCGTGGCGACCGAGCATTGTGCGGAGTGATGGTGCGGTGTTCTGTTAGGACGGCGGCAGTGGGTTGGGTTGGGTGTGGTGATCGGTGACAGGCGCTCGTAAGGATTGGGATGAGCATGGACGGGGTGTTTTTGAGTTTCGCTCGAGCAGGAGAGCCCGAGCAGCTGATCGGCCAAATTGACATTTGCATTGGAATTTGAATTTGCTACTGCCGTTGCTATCATCACTAAGCAGACCAGACTGGAATTTATAAGTCCATTCATTGCCTTGCTTGCTTGTTTTCCCTGCCTCTCTCTCTCTCTTTTTTTTCACACTATAGTCGTGACGTGACGTAAAGCTGGATATATTTGCCGTGAGCGCGTTCAATGAATTCGGGCACCTGAGAATGTGAGAATGACTCCTTCGAGCTAAGCCTCCTGAGATTTCCACCGCAGAGTGGTGTTTCATGGAATTCCCCCCCACCCTTCGGACTGTTTTGCCTACGGTGCATCGACTCCCTGCATAGTCCCGTCGTGCCTGCTGTGCCTGCTGTGCCTGTCGTACCTGTCGTACCTGTCGTACCTGTCGTACCTGTCGTGCTTTGTTGCTGCAGAAGTCAGTGAGTCTCTCTGCCTGGAAGTTTGCGGGTGACTCGGTCAGACTTGGCCGCCTAAGCAAGCAGGCGTCGGCCCCCTGACCGGCTGGGAAAAAAAAAACCACCAGACACGTAAAAGGACCAGAAAGAATCAAAGCTGCTCAGCGACGCGAGCCAATGAGCCAATGTCGACCCCCAAATTCACTTTCATTTAACACCCGCTAGGAGGTCTTGATGGCTCTAGCCTCTGATAGCAATCGAGTCTTGCTATGGCACTACACTGGGTATGGTCGACGCCATCGATCTCAGGCGTCGCGTCCGGGTTGGTAGGGAGGAAGATGAGCATCACGAACACCTCTCGTTTATTTAAAGGACAGGCTTTGCTCAGACTCTCAAGCTCCATTATCGTTGGTGACCGACCGCAAAGGAACAATTACTCAAGGAAATCTTACCATTGTACGCCCACCATGGCTAATACTCTCCTCTCCACCCTCTACTCCATCACCACTACCAAAGAAGAGGAGCTAGCCAAGCAGCGAGATTCGTGTCGCGCCATGAAAGCCGAGCTTTTAAGCCATCTTGAAAACGAGGGAAGCAGTCACGAGAGGGTAAAGCTTTTACTCCAGGGCGCTGGACAGAGAGTGGAGCGTAGGGAGCCCGGCATGCGTCGCCGCAGGAGGCACGAAATCGAACAAAAGGTTGTGTCGAGTCAGCACCGGGAGCTCCTCAAGCTTTCAGGAATCTCTCCGGCCAACCTTCAGAGGTTTCTCGAGCAGTCAGCCTGCGATGCCTCGATTGCGTCCCCGGTCTTCGACTCCTGGGAAAAGAAGCTAAGCAAAGGCCTGGATGCACAGCAGATCAAGTACGAATACGCAACTCTGTTCTCCAGCCTCGTCAATGAACGTGCAGCGGAAGGGAATCGGTCGGATGGCCCAGATTCTCTGCGTGGTCCCGACTCTGACTCCTACGAGTCGATCGGGCGCCCGGAAATGCACCAGCAACGGCGCGAGTGGGAAGCTATCGTCTTCGAGCCGAACGACATAGACGAAGGCTCTGTAACTACTGCTCTGAGAACGACTTTCAGTTCGCCCGAGTCAAAGGTTGCATTAAATATCATGCGCAGGGAAATCGAATCCTTTGGCCAAACCATGCGGAATAACCCTCCCATCGATGTTGACACTTTGAAGATATGCGTCCGAGGTTTACTAGCGAGTGACCTGCTCTCCGGAGATCAAGTAACCGTTTTGCGCCAGATGTCCGAGAATTCGACTTATCTAGCTGAAATGGTTGATATAATTCAACTCCGTTTAGCTTCCATCGAAAAATGGTCGTGGGGCTCAGAGCCGGTTATGTGTGAGATGCGCCGTCAACTCAATGGAAAGTACCGTGCGTATATGCAGGAGGAGATAACCCAAGCCCTGCTATTATACTACATTGGCATCAACTGGGCTATTGCTTTTAAAACTTACGCCCAGCAGTTCAGAAGCTCCTCTGGGTGGCAAGATCATTCGTCCGTCTCTGCTAGGGATAGCTCTCTGTGGAAGTACTATCTCGGGAAATTCCACGAAGACCACGGTTTGTCTATCGATGAGTCCAGGAGGGTTGGGTTTTGCGACGAATACTTTCTAAGTATGCTTCCGTCATCTATGCGGTCTTCGAACCCAGGTTACGGCGACGATGCTTTAGATGCTTCTCCCCAAAATGACAGAAAAAACGGCTTCGAACTCAAGCAATCGCTTCTCCATCTCATTACTGCCGAGTCTGTCATGGCCGACCGTCTGAACGAAGACATGGCCGTACTGCAGACCGACTTTCGTTGGTTCGGCCCTTCGATCTCGCATTCTGCTTTGATTGCCACGTTGCGGTTCTTTGGTGTCGACGACAAATGGACGGGCTTCTTCCGCAAGTTCCTCGCTGCACCTATTGCGTTCGTCCACGACGGTCCTAATGGTCCGGTACGGACTCGCAAACGAGGAACTCCGATGAATCATTTACTCAGCGATTACTTTGGAGAATCTCTGCTGTTTGTTCTCGATTTTGCAGTCAATCAGTCTACGGAAGGGAAGCCGATGTATCGTCTTCACGATGACATCTTCTTCTTTGGAACGTCATCTGAATGCGAGTCCGCCTGGTTGAGTCTCAAAAAGACCGCATCATCCTTAGGTATCGAAATCAACTACGACAAGACGGGCACGGGAAGAATTATCCACTCCTCCCGATCGGAACACTCCTCCATCCCTGCCAGCCTCCCGGCGGGCCCTCTGAAGTGGGGATTCCTGAAGATAAGCGGTGCAGGCCGGTGGACAATCGACCAGGAGCTCGTCGACACGCACATCGCCGAGTTTGGCAGGCAACTAGCGGCCACGCAGTCGGTTTTGTCGTGGATCAAAGCCTACAACACGTATGTGCGCTTCTTCGTGGGCTCCTTCTGCGCGCCGGCCAACTGCCTAGGGCGGTCGCACGTAGATGACTGCCTTCGCACCCTGCGGCGCGTGCATCGCGAACTGCTCCCGGGTACGGACGGCGACGCGGGCGCGCACGTCAAGCGCATGATCGTCGAGCGGTTCGGTGCCATGGCCCCCTCGTCGGAAGGGCAGGTCGACGGCAGCGACATCCCGGATGGATTCGTGTACTTTCCTTGGTCGTTAGGTGGGCTCGAGCTAGCGAACCCATTCATCACGCTACAAGGCATGCGCGGCAATGTCGAAGAAGACCCGGCCGAACTCGTCGACGAAGCGCTCGAGCTCGAAGGGGCAGCATACAATGGCCATCGCGAGGCCTTCAAGAAACGCGGACCACTCGGCGGCGACTCGACGGCTCTTAGAGACAACCACAACCGTCACCTGTTGCCGTCACCGCCGCCGGGCGCCAATGACGAAGAGTTTATGAGCATGGAGCAGTATGCCAGGTTCCGGCGCGTGAGCAGCACCCCCATGTACCGCGCGTGGGAGAGCCTGCTGAGCATCGCACAAGCGGAGGAGGTGGAGTCTACGGGCGAGATGGGGCGGCTGTTAAAATACCTTCCCCGGAACACCGGTGGCGGCGATGGAGGCGGAGGCGAGATCTGCTCGAGCTGGTTCAGCATGAACAGCTACTGGAAGGCGGTGGTGGAGCTGTACGGGCCCGAGATGGGGAAGATATTCGGGGGACTGGCGGTGGTGGAGAAGGAATTGCTACCGCTGGGCATGCTGCAGCTGTTTAAGGGCAAAACTAGGTGGCAGGGATAATTTCCGTTTCGCACAACGAAACGCCGGTCAATGAGTGATGGTGCGAAGAGTGAATAGATAAAAAATAGAGAAAATATATCTTGTGCTTGTAATAATATTATAGAAGGTAGGTAGGTAGGTAGGTAGAGATGATACCCCCAACTCAGTTAATTTCAAATGCTTCGAAAACTTTTTTGATTTGCAGCAGCTAAAGATTAAGTGTTTGAATTACATGACATGTCTAGGTGCGGGTCCGTAGATACCCTCATTCACTTCCCGGCACGTCTGCAAATCAGCTATCCGATCCCTCTCAGGATGCCCCTGTCTATCTGTGTGTGTGTGTGTGTGTGTCTATATGTTCGTTGAGCATGTACTCATCCGATCATCACGTACGCTTATTTTATGTACATCCGCAAAGATATGAATTAGGATAAATTAGGAAGGTATATATTATTAGATGTTAAGTTTCTGTCTGTCGTAAGCTACTGGCCATTAGGATCTTTTTTTTTTCGTTGCCATCCCATTTCATTTCATTACCTCCAAAAGAGCGACACTATGGCCAAATAATACTCCTATCAATAGTGATATGAGAATACACTATCACCATCCATTCGATTTCTTCTTGTCTCTTTTCTTCTTCCTCTTCTTTTATTCTCCTTCATTGTCTGGTCTACTCACTGACTTGCAAGCTCTCTCTCTCTCTCTCTCTCTCTCTCTCTCTCTCCTCTCACTGTGGCTTCATAGCGACCTCTTGGCCTTCTTGTACTTCCTGCCTCCCGGAGGAGCACCGGAGTCGGGTCCCTGTTGCTGCTGCTCCTCTTCGTCGCCGTTATCGATGCCATAGGTGGCAAAGTTGTCGGCGCTCCAGCCGTTGAGGTCCGTGTATTCGTACGAGTCTGTGGTACCTCGCAGAACCTCGTAGCGCATCTCGCGGCGGCAGCGCTCGCCGTCGAGCAAGCAGGCGGCGATGTCGCGACCGGCCTGCTGGCCCTCGTAGTAGGCGCCCTGGAGGAAGCCAAAGAACTGCGGGTGGGTGGCCTCGCCGGCGAACCAGACGCGGTCGACGTTGGCGCGCAGGTTCTGGTGCATCTCGAGGGTCAGGCTGGGCGGCCAGTTGGAGTAGCTGCCGTACGCCCACGGCTCGGCGGACCAGCGGGGGTAGAAGAAGTCGACGGGGTCGGGCACGGCGTCCTCGCCGAACATGCTGCGCAGCACGGCCATTATCTGGGCCAGCGTCGTCTCGTCGTCCTGGGCCTCGACCACGAAGCTCTGGGTGTCCACCACGGTGACAAAGAGGATGCCCGAGCCCGGCTCGAAGCCCGGGGTGTCGAGCGTCTGGAAGAGGGGGTAGTAGCCGCGCTCGACGGGGTCGGCGTACAGGAAGAACTGGGTGTCGGTGTCCCAGAAGACGTCCTCGGGGCGGAACTGCATGAAGATCTTGGTGTAGGTGCCCATGGTCATGCTCTCGATGGCCGTCTGCTTCCACAGCGGCAGCGCCGGCGACCACTCGACCACGTCCTGCTGCAGCACGCCCAGGCTGAAGGTGCAGAGCGCGTAGTCGGCCGAGATGCAGCTGCCGTCGGTGTTGTAGACGTCGACACCTCGGTCTGAGTAGCTGACGTTGGCCACCACCGTGTTCAGCAGCAGGCGCGGGTCGTTGGGCTCCAGGAAGGAGTTGGCCTCGCCCACGATGAAGGTGCGGAAGCCGCGCGGGTCGTGCACGAAGTTGTTCTCCTCGGACCACAGGTAGAAGGAGGTGTTGAAGTTGACGGCGCTGAACTCATGCGACGTCTCCTCAGGCGGCTGCGCGTACTCGAAGTCCATCGAGAACCACTCGACCGCGTTCCTCTGCGGGTTCCTCCGGACCTTCCAGTCGGCGACGCTGAAGCCGGTGCGGGCGCTCCGGTCCTGCAGGTTTTCGAGAAGAATGGTGCCGGCATCACGCTCGTAACGGGCGTAGGCTAGAAGACACAAAAAAAACACATCGAGTCAGCCAATAGGTTCCTGTTCTCCAGCCTTTAATTTCTAAAACTCTCTCTCTTCTCTTACCTTCTTCGAATTCCTCGAAGTAGCCATTGTACTCGACAGGGCCGGTCTCGTTGAAGGTCTGGAGGCTGCTGAAGTTGGAGTATCTGGAAGACGCAGGGCTCTGGCGTTAGCAAGCGGGTGATCGACAGCGATCAGAGCAGGGGGGGAACGAAAAGGCGGGTCGCACTCACGTGTTGATCAGCTCATACTGCTGAGCCTACATGGTAGGGAAAAGAAGAAAGCAATGTCAGCCGGAGCAGGGAGGGTTTTGAACCGTCGAGTCTTTTCTTACCAGCTCCCAGATAGGATTCTGCGGGCCGCCTGGAGATCCGAGGCCTTGGACCCTGTATTCCCGCAAAGCAGGACGCGCCGTCAGCTATCTGTCTCTACATCTCGATATCTCTATATCTCCCTGTGTCTCTGTTGACTGTTGGACGTACCAGTTGGCGCCGAGCTCGACGGCGTAGGTGCCGTTGGAGCCGTCGAAGGTCTGGCCGAAGGGGCGGTTCCTCACGCGGCCGCCGATCTGCTCGTTGTACTCGACGATGACGAAGTCGTCGATGCCCTCCTCGGTGAGGGTGCGGGCGGCGATGATGCCGGCCACCCCGGCGCCCAGCACGGCGACCTGGACGCGCCTGCAGCTGGGGTTGCCCTCGTAGGCGGAGCCGTTACTGGGCTGGGGGTCGAGGACCTGGGGCAGGGCCAGAGCGGTGCCGGCGGCCGCAAGGAGCACGACGCCTGCCCGAGTAAACAACGGCGGCATTCTTGATCTTGTTCTTTTTTTTTTGGGAGGGAAGAGGGGAAAGGCAAGAGGTAGGAGTAGGAGGAGCTAGGAGAGAAGAAGCAGAAGGAGAAGGAGAAGGAGGAGCAGAGAATGACCCTCTTTAACTACTTAGGTAGATATCCTACTACTAGCCTACTAGGTACTGCTACTAGGTACTGCTACTACTTACCTAGGTACTTCGTAGACATCTACAACCTAAACTACTTGGGTAGGTAGGTAGGTAGGTAGGTAGGTAGGCTGTAGCTGGCTAACCAACCTCTCTCGGCTCTGGGCAGAGAGACGTTGGGAGGCATGTGTGTTACTCTGTTATTGTTATTACTACTACTCCTACTCCTACTACCGTACCGTACCATCTGTTCATCTCTGTTTAGCTTTCTTTCCTCTCTTTTCGCGGTGCTTTACTTTATTTACTTCGTAGCTGGAGCTGGAGCTGCAGCTTTAGCTTCTGTGCTGGCTGTGCCTGGCACCTGCAGCCGCCATTGGTTGCACGGCAGCCGGGAGGAATGGGAGGAAAGATGAGCCCCAGGGGGTGGAGGTACAAGGTGGAGGTACAAGGTGGAGGTACAAGGTGGGGTTGGCGGTGGCGGTGGGGCACTTGGGGAGAATGTTAGAACTTAGAACCAGAACAGCTGTGACCCACCTGCCGACCTCTTACTTACTATGTATCTTGGGGGGGAACGAGTACTCGTACGAGATATTGTTTTTGGTGCGCCTTGAAAGTTGAGGGAGGGCCCGGAGGGGGGATGGATCCTCTTCCTCTGGTACAGAGGTCTGGACTCTGGACTCCGCTTTTTAACATCCATCCCCCAGCACCAGCATCAGCATCAGCATCAGCATCAGCACCAGCATCAGCACCAGCATCAGCATCAGCATCAGCATCAGCATCAGCATCAGCATCTTCATCTGCATCACCGCCACCATCCAACGTCTGTTTAGGGTTCAAGGCACTCGTACTAGACTACTCGTACGGGTACAACTGCCCGGGCGGAAGGGCACCTCTTACCCTGAACGGCCGCCGATCTACGCAGCTAAACCCGGAAGGAGCAGAAGAGGGCCCACCACGTCTTTCTGCTTTGGGACGGAGTATAGATACATAGTATATACCTACCTAAGTACGCTGTAAGTACAGTACGGAGCAGAAGGCGGGCAACAATCATAATAATAATAATGCATAATGCACGGTGGCGATATACTACTGGTGCCGTACGTCCTGCACAGTACACTACTGCTGCTGCTGTACTACCCAAAGGGGCCAGAGGAAGACAGACCCTTTCGGCCTCTGCTTGCGTCCTGCGTCCCCATTCACCAAAGAGGTAGAGAAGCTTTTTGGGTTGGCATTTACCGCATCCGAACTAAACGGTGTGCTACGGTATGATTATTCCTGCATCTCAACGAGTCTAACCCCGGCTAGCGGACGAACGACGATCCTGACAAGGAGACAGAACGAAATGAATATGTTCTATGGTTTGGCAAAAGCCTCGCCGCACTTCAGCCGGTTGCCGCCCGAGCTTGCAAGGCTCATTCATAAAAAGAAAAAGGTCTTTTGCATCGCGCAGCCGCAAGACGCAAGATGCATTGAACATTTATGCGTAGCCCATAGTAAATGTGCGAACGAGCAGCGTATCGGACCTTTTCCGGCGCGGTAAGTTGCTTTTGCTGTGGAGCCCTTTCCAATCACCTTGGTCACTCGGTCGAGATGGACCGACGACCGGTGCTTTGCTTTCTTCCTCGGAGCGTGCTTGACGGTGGCTACTGTGTATGTATGTATTGCTTGAATCATGACATCGACACAGAGGAGCCTACATAGTCGCCATAGATTCCATAGATTCCATAGATTCCATAGTATCCCCAGTATTCCCCCCCAAGAGTCCAAGACCCAAGATTGGTCTTTGCCTGCCCCACCAGCCGGCTCCTTCCCGCATCCTACGATCTTCACAATCAACCATCCTGTCTACTAGACATAGACATAGTCACATAGACACATAGAGTAACTCAGCAGCGGTCAGGTCGTCCAAGGCAAGAAACCATCGAGCGAAAAATTGCCTGCTACCAACCCGGTGTAAAGAGACGTTATCGTCATTTACAGGCCGGGTAATCCGGGTAATGCAGGTGCCTGTGCCTGCTGTTCCCAGATTGCGGCTCCCAGCGGTCTCAGGCCCGATACTACTGCCCCGCGCCGTCACCACCTGCAGCAGCTCTCCTCCTCCACCCGTAGCGTCGATCCGCTATCGTAGGATCATCACGTCTTCTTCTTCTCCTCCTCCTCCTTCGTTATCCTCCATGGGGGAAGAGTTCTCACACCTCCCGCTAGCCAATACCGGCCCTCTGAAATGTCCGCTTACTGTAAGACATTATTGAGAGCAAATCATCCCTGTACCGTAGCAGATCATTGGCTGACACGAATAAAAACTTGACCAACAGGGCGATGCTGTCCTACAGTCCCCGTTGTACAACAAGGGTTCCGCCTTTCCCGCCAGGGAGCGGAAAACCCTGGGGCTTGAGGGCCTGCTGCCCGCGAACGTACAGACGCTCGAGGAGCAGGTCGATCGGGCCTACCAGCAGTACCAGAGCCGGCCTGATGCTCTGGCTAAGAACACCTTCATGGCGAGTCTAAAGGAGCAGAACCAGGTGCTGTACTACAGGGTAAGCCACCCAAAGGGACCGCCCGCGGCTACGGAAAACACAGATGGACGAGGAGCTGACATACACCCCGATCAGTTGATCCAGGAAAATCTGAAAGAAATGTTTTCGGTCATATACACGCCAACCGAGGGAGACGGTACGCAGGTCCCCTTCTCCTACCTCCCCAGCCTTCGCTCCTGTGACCTTCTCCCCCCTCCGGAACGCGGCGAGCGATAGAGTCGTACGGAGAGATCGAACTAGTTGCTACGCAAACAAATTGTAGTTGCTTTTCATTCTTTGCTGCTGACATTTTCACAGCCATACAAAACTTTTCACGCCTTTTCCGTAAACCAGAAGGTCGGTTGATAAGATTGCAATTTCTCCCCGAAGCGCCTTCCTTGTGCACCAAATCACGATTCATTCATCTTACTGACATTTTCAAGGGTGTTTCTTGAATGTGTTTCAACAAGATTCCATCGAGCCATCGCTATCTAGATGGGGCTCATCCGATCAGATTGACTACATCGTTGTTACAGATTCAGAAGAGATTTTGGGGATCGGCGACCAGTACGTTGATAAAATTCGTGATTTGAAGTTTCTGTTCGCCTCGTCTTTGTTCGCGTGAACCCCCTTTCCCAGATATGTCGACTTTGTGTCACGGAAGGCTATCTAACGCTTTTACCGTTGCAGAGGGGTCGGTGGAATCCTGATATCGGTAGCAAAACTAGTTCTAGCCACGGTGTGTGCCGGCGTTCACCCAGGACGAACTCTGCCGGTAGTCCTCGATTGCGGGACGGATAACCATAGCCTCCTACATGATCGGCTGTACCTCGGGGTTCGAAAACCGCGAGTTCGGGGCAAAGAATATGACGATTTTGTGAAAAAGTTTATCAATACTTCCCAGAAACTTTTCCCCAGGGCCTATCTCCACTTCGAAGACTTTGGACTTCATAACGCACGCCGACTTCTTGACAAGTACCGTTCCAGCATCGCGTGCTTCAACGATGACGTCCAAGGTACCGGGTGCGTGACCCTGGCAGCCATCTACGCCGCTCTCGGGGTAACGGGGACAAGACTCGAAGACCTTAGAATGGTAGTTTTCGGTTCGGGAACAGCCGGGATCGGGATAGCCGATCAAGTTCGCGACGCCATCGCAGAAGATGCAGGCAAATCCAAGGAAGAGGCTGCTCGGCAAATTTGGTGTGTCGACAAGCCCGGGCTGCTGCTCAAATCTCACGGCGAACAACTGACTCCTGCGCAAGTAAATTATGCTCGTGAAGATTCCGAGTGGGATGGCAAAGAACGTGGAGAACTTCTTTCCGTCGTCAAGGAGGTCAAGCCTCACGTCCTCATAGGCACATCCACGAAGCCCAAAACGTTTACAGAAGAGGTGGTAAAAGAGATGGCCAGGCATGTCGAACGCCCTATCATCTTCCCGCTCAGCAACCCAACCCGCCTGCACGAAGCGGAACCTAAGGACCTCAGCGCATGGACAGATGGAAAGGCTCTGATCGCCACGGGCTCCCCGTTTCCCCCGGTAGAACACGGGGACAAGAAGTTCGAGATAGCAGAGTGCAACAATGCCATAATTTATCCCGGGATAGCTCTAGGTACCATCTTGTCGAGGTCGAAGCTAGTAAGCGACAAGATGCTCGTGGCAGCGACAAAGGCTCTTGCCTCGCAATCCCCGGCTCTAGAAGATCCTAGCAAAGGGCTTCTCTCCGACGTCGTGGACGTGAGGAATATCAGCATCAAAATAGCCGCGGCGGTAATTCGGCAGGCCGTAGAAGAGGGACTTGCCAGGGAAAAGGATATTCCAGAGGACAACGAGGAGCGGCTCGAGGGGTGGGTGAAGGCACAGATGTGGGAGGCAAAATACAGAGACCTCGTTAGGGATTGAATGGTTAGCGAGAGATGAGCAAGATATTCCGGGGATTTATTTTAGAGAAAATAGCAGGTCAGTGAGAATAGCAGGTGGTTTTTGTAAGCATACATACATGGCATATATAAGGTAGAAAGGCATGTTTTTGCCAGCCTTCATCTGACACGTGAGAAATTCAGCGCAAACTTGCACGAGAAGGAAAGAATCTACACCAAAAAAAAAAGGAAAAGAACAAAACATATATATCAGTCGATCCGGGGGTATCCTTCGAAGTTGTCCATTAGAAAGTCAACAAGACCAAGCGCCATGCGTTCGCTCGTTCGTTCATCACTTATCTGTCCACTAGAAACTCCTCGCTTCGCAGCATGCTTTTGTAGTAGTTATTCTTCCCTTCCCCGTACTTCCCCCTGCCCTCCTCCCTACGCCTCCCCGGAAAGATGCTCGTCCAAAAGAGGGTTTGCCATAGCCAGTCTCGGCCATCTACAGTCCCCCACCCCCGTGGCCCACCGCTCACTGTCTATCTCTGCGGTCTCTATCTCTACGATCCCTGTCTCTATCTCGGTCTCTGTCTCGGTCTCTGTCTCTCCTCCTCCTGCTCCCCCCGCCACCACTGGGTCTTTCATCATCTACTCCCTCGCCTTGTAGTGATGGTGCCGCTGGTGCCGCCGGTGGTGGAGGTGGTGGTGGCCCTGGAGTACTTGATTTTGGGGGCCTGCCGCCACCATCGCCGCTCGGCCTTCGTCCTTCTTTTCTGCTACCACCACCACCACCACCACCACCACCACCACCACCTCCTCCTCCTCCTCCT
>JANIPN010476869.1:0-12833 GCA_027478595.1 Erythroxylum anguifugum
TGTATCCCGCTGGCGACTATTGGGAGCTTCATGGATTTCATGCTTGGGAGAAAAGGCCTCATGCACGGGAAGCTACTAGGCTTGGTGCAGGAGCTTGTTCGCTCCCGTATGCGCACGTAGATTGCTTCGACAGATATTCAACCAATGGCAGAACCATCTGGTGGTTCACAGAATCCCATATCAAAGTATCGATTAAGGGAGTGTGTATGCGTAGATAGTAGGTAGGGGTCTCGAGATTTGCATACTTCATGGAGATGGGAAACTCGGATCGTGGGGGGAAGTTCTATACCAGGCTCGAAAGTACTTGTCTAACCTGACTGAATCTAAAATACAGGAATCACGAAGCAGCAGAGCAAGCGCACGGAATCACTGTCGTACGGAAGCCTTCCGCGGTCCGGGCTGGTAGCAGTTCCTTCTGTTATTGGCCTAATGATGTGCTCTCACGATGTCTCACAGCTTGAATTCACATGCCGTCTGTTCACATGCCGTCTGTTCTTCAACCAGGATAAATTAAACGCATATAGTCAATGTCAGTAGTGTAGCCTATGATGATCGAGTATAGAAGACTGGGCTAGAATTGCAGGTACAGTGCGTCTGTTATCTGATTTGCCCGAAGGGTGGAACAGGCAGCATGTAGGGACTCGAGCGGAGGCTGTCAGCATGCCTCTAAACCGGTGAAGAAATTCGGCCGATGTGAAACCACCCGTGGTGCTGGCCCTAGATACGTGGCAAGAGCAGCGAAAGCCTATTACCTACTTGAATCTCGTTGGGATACGTTTGCGGCTAGGGAGAAGACGCAGAGGTCGAGGAAGAAGTTTCTCAGGTATATGAAGATGTTCCTTATCAATTGTGTGCTTTGGCTGTCGAATAGGTGTTATTCGGTGCAGTAGATGATGCGGATAATGGGGGACTAGGTAGCTACGGTTGGGCTTTGCTGAGAATGCGTGTGGTTACCAAGACATTAATTATAAGCCTTATTAGGATGATTCAACGTATATTATGAATTTGTGATACGATAAGTTCTTTTTGTAGAAGTCTAGCTCCTGCGAAGCGGCTGTTTCAGAGGCGCAGAAAAGGACATGTACCTGTTTTGCTGAGTAACAAAAGATGGTGTCTATCGCCAGCAATCCACCACCTACTTAATAGATTACTAACCAGCGTTCCTCAAACTTTATATATATGGAAATCATGACGAAACACGGGGGGCAGTATAATAATACTACTATGCGCTGCTGTACTGTTGTGCTGTTGTGTCAAGTACCATTTGCGGGTGGAGATGTAACAAAGGTCACCTTTCTGAGGCTTTCTCACACCAAACCCTTATGGAACGACCGTGGCTAGAGATGAAGGGTACAACAGCACGAAGTACGAGTACGTACTCGTACAAGCAGAAACAATGACAGCATAGACGGCCCGGTCCATAATATCACCGAATTATTTTGATTATGATAGACAACAATTATTGCCTGGGTTTGAGTAGTATACGATGTAAACCCTCGTACTGTCGTAGATGGCGCTGGGGGCCCCGGGGTTGGTGGATTGCGCCTGTGTCGTCATAGCGGCCCTCTTTTTCGGCGAACGAAGCTTTTGCGTTCAGGAACAGGTCAAGTGCAAAATTTATTTTAATTAGTTAGTGATTATTTTAGGGAGGTTAGAGAGCTTTGAGAGCTTTCGGATACGCGGGCAAATGAAGCTAACGGGGGAGGCTGACGAGCTGCTGCTGATGTGTGGATCGAGAGGGTAATAATGGGTGCGGGTGCGGGTGTTGCAGAGAGAGAGAGTGGGTGGGTTGGGTGGTCAAGTCAACAACGCTGTAAGTCAGTAGAGTAGAGTACTCGTACCTGGTGTAGCTCCACCACCACGTTGGTGCTCTCGCGTGCGGCGCCCGGGGTCCCGTCCCTTAGCATCTCCCTTAGCATCTCCTCTTGCTGCGGCGATCGCCATCGCTGAAACGCTCACCGCCCCAGTTCCCCTTGCATCACCACGTCTTCTCTAACTACTCCGATCCAACACGGGGGCCTTGACTTGTCTATCGTGCTATTCTAACCTCCAAAGCAGTGTAGCTCGGTCGCAACGCCGCAATCCTTCCTTTTCATTATTCCTCGCCCCGGCTCCGTGACATGGCTCAATGTCTCGCGCGGGTAAAGAAGCATGGAAAGTATGCTAATAAAACATGGCCGGGTTTGCCAGCTGTTCTTCCGTGCAGGATCGATGGGCGTCGTTGCGGTTGCTGTTGGTATCGTTATTGTTCCCGGCATAAGCACAGCAGGCAATATACTCTGATCGTTGGTCGTATTGTTCTATCTCACTCTCTTTCTTCAACCTCCTAACTAATCTCTAATCTCTCTCTGCCTCTCGTCTCGATAGACTGTGCTGTGCACTTATACCAATTGGATTGATTTCTTGCTGGATCAAGCGGATACAAGTTAGAGTCGATTGCTTCTCACCTCGTTGTAGATATTTGGTTGCAGATTCCTTACGTCTAGAGTTACGCCTCCCCCTCAAAGCTGCTGCGACACATCCAATGCGTCGATAAAACAACGTTGTTAGTCTAAAAAAGGAGGAAGCTGCTGGGAAACACAAGCCACACGCATAATATATCGTCTCGTTGTCTGCCAAAAGACACTTGCCCTCTTTTTCACAATGTTCGCCTGGAATATGATGGCTACCGGCGTCACCGCTGCCACGGCTGCCGCAATGCATGCTGACTACGTGTTCGAGAAGGGCAGGAAGGTTGGGGAAACAATCAAGCGGACGGCATCGTTTGGCAGAGCCAGATCTCAGTCGATGGCCAGGCCCAAGCTGCAGCAGGATTCGAGCAACCAAAAGGTCGAGACGGGAAAGCGAGATGCAGCCATCGAAAGCGATGGAGAAGATGTGTACTACAGACGCCATACCAAGCGGGACTACTCCCTGCCTCGAGGTCGGTCTGAGATGCGAAGAATTGGTATGTACCATCCTTCAGGACTCACAGCGTCAATGTCCGTGCATGTTTAGATACTAACTACAAACCCATTAGAACGCAGGCGTTCACCGTCCGTCGACTCCGAAGCCGACATCTCACCCCGACGCCGCCTCAAAGCCACTCCCGCCAACGGCAACCCCGAGCAGCAACAGCAGCTCGTCCTCCGCAACAAATCCCAATCCCTCTCCAAGCCCTCATCATCTTCTCGCCACCACTCCCGCTCCGCCTCAGTCTCAAGCACCTCCTCAACCTCCACAACCCTCCCCTCCTCAGACGAAGACGAGCGCACCGAGCGCTCCAAGAAACGCAAAGCCCAGCTCCTCACGGGCATCAGCGCCATCGCCACCGCCAACATGGCCGCCAACGTCTGGCTCAGCGTCAAAGCCTCGCACGACCGCGACGAGAAGCTCCGCGCGGGCACCATGACCGAGGAGGAAGCCCGCCGCGAGAAGTGGAAGAACCACGCCCAGGACCTCGCCGCCGTCGGCGCCACCGTCCTCACGGTCAAAGTCGTGAGGAACCGGTGGAAGATGGCCCGCGAGCATAAAGATGCGGCGCTTAAGCACAAGGAGGAGCGCGCGCTGAGGAGGGAGAGGAGGAAGCAGAGGGACCGTGATGCGGCTGCCGCTGCTGCGGAGGGCGAGTGGGATACGCCCAGCGACTGCGGGTCCGAGTCCGAGGCCAGAGCCGTGGCTGCCGCTGTGGCGCGTGCCCGTTCCCGTGCGCGTGGCAAGAGCGAGTCGAGACCGCCTTCTAGGGGACCTTCTTCGAGGCGGAGCCGGCCGGGCCCCCCGCTGCGTCTCATGAGTCATTCCGACGACGAGTGGGACCGTGGGTACGAGCACTACGGCCGTCGTCGGCAGCTCCCGCAGTATTCTCGGGATCCGCCCCGCCGTGGGTCGGTCGCTGCCGCTGCCGCGGGGAATTATGGCCGGTCGGCGTCGGTTTACGGCCGGGATGCGTACGCTGGTGGTGCTGGGGGCGGGTATGATGATCGGTACGGTTATGGGTATCCTGATAGGGAGAGGGTGTATTACGAACGCCCGCCTGAGCCTGGGCTTGATCGTGGGGCCCCGCGTGGTCCGCCACCGGGGTATCCGGGCAACGGCGGCGGCAGCAGCAGCAGCGACGGCACGAGGAGTTACCATGAGCAGGCGTACTACGACCGAGGGTATAATGCGCCTAGGGTCCAGGTCGATGGGGGGAATGGGAACGCTAATGGGATTAACAATGGGGGTGGGGGTAGTGCCGTTGCTAGTGCTGGTGTCGATACTGGTATTGGTGGTGTCAGTGGTGGTGCTCGTCGCCGGCGCAGTAGGAGTCGGAGTCGGAGTCGGAGTCGGAGCAGGAGCAGGAGCGCGAGTCGTAGGGGGGATCGCGACTTTAGGGGGAGAAGAGATGTATATAGTGAGTCCAGGGGTAGGCAGGATGATTTGATGAATTTGGGGAATTTTTAAGGGGGAGATAGGGGTTGGTGGGAGTGTGTGATTATGGTTGATGGGAGTCAAATTCTGGACGTGGGAATCATATTTAGACTTAGACTTGGACTTGGAGCTTCTTGATGGAGTCTTGGTGCTTGATGTGGAAATGACATCGATGATTTTCGGAAATCTAGTGTTCGTGAAAGCCGTAAAAATCAATGGTGATAGATACCGAAAGCGTACGAACTACCTAAGGAAACAAATGCAAATACTATGAAAGACTTGGCTCTTGCCTTTCGATTCTCCGAAACCCCCCCGCTTCTCGTGTCCGTCGCTATTTTTGAAAGAACTGCCTACAACGTCTTCAAACTCCTACCCTGCACCAACAACTCCTTACTCGCATGGGTTCCCTTAGTCTACACAGTCCGTTCCGGATCGCCGAAATAAGCATCAAAATCATAGAGGTCTTCAACGCTAATGTTGCCAGTGGCAAATTCCCCAACGCTAGCAGTGCCTGTTTCCATACCATTTTCAACGTTCCCAAGATCGAGATCATCGGCAAATGGGTTGTGATCGAGGTCGACTAAATCATTTATATGACTTTGTACCTGATTTTCGGTGTCCACTGCTTCATCATCCAGCAAGTCGAAGAAGTTGATTTCTTCTCGATCGATATCCGGGTTCCGGGGGAGAGTGTCGGCTCCACCATCTAGTAACTGTGCTCCATGGGTGTGGTCTGGAACATCATCTCTAGGCTCTGCTGACTCGCCAGGCAGATCTGTGGAGTTGTCATCGCCAGTTGAGATACTGACACGGTCGTCGTCGGACATCTTGCTATCCGTTGGTTTCTTGTCTGGTTCCTTCCGACATTTGCTACATTCACAGAACTGCTCCTCGCTATCTCCAAGCCGATAGTTGTCATTCCCAAGGTCATGTGCAAAACTACACACGTCTTCCCATAGGTTACTATAATGATCTCCTTCTGGAGGAAGATTCCTTTTTTCCAGTCGTCTACAGCATTCGTCAAAGGTTAAACTTGGTTGACGATGGTCAGAAAAGCATTTTTCGCCAATTGGGTGACAATGTTCCTCAACATAACCTAGATCGTAGCCACAGATTCTAAGGGCCTCTCTCCATTCTCTCATATGACCGAGTCGTTTAGCAACCATGTACGGAGTTTCATCGTCGTCGTTCATGGCGAATATGTCGGCACCTGCACTGATTCCAAGAGCTAGCATAGCTACCGGAGTTCGCAATGAAAGCTTGAATCGACAGGGATCATAGTGCGGCCATTTATTACCTCTCCATCTCTTTTGATAATATCGTTTACACCTGAGAACTGCATGAAGTATGGTATCTCCTCCAAGACCGCGAACAAATACATCAACTTTTTTTTTCAGCAAGAGAATGGCTTTATCTAGTATGGAGAAATAAGACAAGCCCTCGTATCCGGAGCATCTCATTAGAGTAATCAAAGGAGGTTCTAAAACATCAGCGACAAGTCTCTGAGGTTTATTACAATCCGTCAGAGTCATTTCTAAATCGATAGCACATGCGAATAGGGACTCCCAAATATTAGAAATGATATATAGTAATGGTAAATCTTTTACTTACTGATGTCTTGAAGATCAAAAAGTCAGCTAAAACGCCTAATGAAAGGTCATTAGACTTAAGGCTTAGTGAAAGATCTGCTCCAGCTTCTAACATCACCTTAGTACAGACTTCCATTCTAATCAGGCTTTCTATCGAAGCCCCGCTGTTATGAAATCTACTCATGGAAAATACAGGCCTACGCCAAATTAGTATGGGTAACTTAAATCCATTTAAGTATCTCGAAGTGAAAAATTGATATCAAGCGGGCCCCTCAAATCTGAAAGGATGTATGCGTCACCACTAGCCACTTACTCAAGGCTTCCATAACGATTCCATTCAATTGAATTGACATCTGCATTGTTTTTCACGAGAAATTCGCAAATCTCTCCACGCATATATTCACATGCATACTGCAAGGGAGTTAGAGAGCGTATCTACTTTTAGAGACATAGGATCAAAGCTTACGTTAAGGAGAGACCGTCCTTCTTCATCACGGTCACTCAGAGATGCATAGCCCTCTTCCAAATGTTGAATTAGCTCATTAACCTCTCCGTCACGAATTATTGAGAATACTTTCGAATCGTTGGGTATCATTGGAGAATAAGTTAATTTTGCCCACAGATCAACGGAAGAATCTTTCGACATAAAGTCGAAAGAAATGTACGAACGTGAGAATCTAAAATCTTTCGGAACGATAACTACTTTACCAGTGAACGCCTGCCCTTTCTCCAAACTAGTGGTTATGATTTTATTAGTTTTGCCCGAGTTAGCTGAGTATGTCCCAAAAAAGGCATGTATCGTGCCAAACTCTGTTGTCCATGAGGACTGTCTCCTTGACTGGTACTCTATGGGGTGTTTGCGATTCCAGCTCAGAAGCTCTTGATTCTGGTTCCCAGCTAGTCTGTTGTGTTTGAGCACAGCAAGAGGCCCTCTCCCTATGATGAGGTTAGGTTCTGAATTCATTAGATTACGGAGCCTTGTTATGTCTTCTTGAATTTTTGGGTTCCATGTAAATTCTAAATATTTCTGACACGACTTAAAACCTCGAGCTAGAGGTCTCCAAGCCGTATGATCGCTGGACAGTACGCGTTGAAGGTCATTAAATATATCACGGACGGTGCCAGGATCTGCAATGATTTGTCCAACATTGGAGTGGGCGCACAGCCGCCGTAGCACGTCGGCTTCATGTCTTCCTTGGTTCATTCTTCCATTTAAAGTTCCGGGGTCTGATGCAATACATGACATCGCATTATCATAGTGAGGAGGAAAATCTGTGAATAGGCTTATGTAGCTTGGCACCGCTTTGAAACATCTTATTAGTAGGTTTGTGGGCAATAAAATAACCAGAAGTTCACTTACGCGATAGAGATCTATCAGAGGTAGGCGGCTGATTATTTGCAAACAAATCTTTCTCCCACCTGGATAATTTTTTGCTGTCTATCTGGTGTCCTCTCACTCGAACGACACTAGTATTTTTGCCGACTCGTCGTCTTCGTTTTACGTTTCGAATAATCTTGTTCCGCTCTGTTTCTTTCACGTTCTTATCGATGTTCAGTCGCTGAATCTCCCCTTTATACTGGCGCAGTCTAGAAAAGTCAGTCATTACGAGTACTTTACCCATAATTCAATAGTATTTTGTCGATACGGCATAATGGGGATAAAATAGGTGATTGAACTTCGATGTACTCCCTCATCTTCGTAACTAGCAATAGGAAATTTATGGATACTGACGTTGCTGTAAAGCCATACTCTTCGTTGACAATCTCACGCACCTCCTCTTGAGACTTCCCCTCTCGAACATAAAGCTCCTTTATTCGTGCCTCGCACGATCTCCATTTTGCTTTTGTCATCATTGAAGCTTTCGGGGCCCGCTTCTTTGTTACTTGGGGATTTTGGCGGGGGGCATGATGAGAGTTATGTGATTGTGACAAATTTTGGTGCGTATTGTGATTTCCTTCTTCCTCAATGGCTGACGGCATAAATGTGAGGTGATCCGAGCTTGATGGTGGAATGTTCCATCCCATGGAAATCATTGGAATTGCATTTGATGAAGAGTCTAAAGGTGTACAATAGGGCTGCTCTCCATTGAAGTTTATGTCATTGCCCTCTTCTTCAACATCGCCAAGAACAACCCCCTGCATAGCAGGATAGGAACAGGGCTGGTCATGCGCAAAGAAATGAGAGAAATAGGGATCAGGGGTAGGCTCGAAAGCCATGTCGAAATCCATATACTCGCTGAAGTCATCCATAATTGTTCAAACAATGTAAGTGGAAAGCGAAGTTGCGATTTGTTCATTGGAAATTGAATGCATCTTATATCCTCGCTCCGCACGTAAACTGCAAGGCTGGCAGCCCCTCCAGGCAAGGATGTGGCGCAGCAATGTTGAAAAAAAGTCCTATTTTTCGGCCAGCAACAAAAAGTACTATTCCAGTCAGCAGCCAATCATATTTGATCGCAGTACACCCATTGCATTACGCCCCGTTTGTGCCTGTAGAAGCACTACAATCACCCGACGGCGCCAGTAAATGAGCTCCACGCCATTCAAGCTTCACGAAACTTGCTCGAAGGTACTGAAGATGACGGAGATGGAAATGCATTGCGATCGAGCTTGCTTGAAGATATAGGGTAACCTGTAGTAGGTCGCGTTATGGTAATTTGCATACATGTGACCTCAGTCCGAAGCGTTCCTTCGTCGCTTGTAGATGGTCCATCGAGAAGTTCTTCCCTGAGCAACCTCAAACGCCTCGTATCTACTTTTCCTATCGAGCGCACCTGAACCGCCCAACGTGATGCCTTTCAAACCATCCTCCAGCTGTATTGCTCCAATAGTACCCGAGATATCGTCTAGAACGCTCACGTTATGCTTGTTCGGAACGATCTTAAGCGGAAACTTCTCGGCCACCGACGCCCCGAGCTGCAACATCGTCAGGGAATCAAGCCGGCTGGTCCACTGGCCAGGTAAATAGGAGTACAATGTGAATGTCCATAAACCTATCAAATGACAACTCAAAATCAGTGATATTATGATTATTCCCGACTTGGAGATATCTGGAATGTCAATACTGGCACCGTGATCAACCCAGACCTGAAAGGTCCTCCTATTTAGTTCGGTATTAGCAAGCCATGCCTCGTTTGACAGGAATGCAGCTGCTGTAAAAATGTTACTGAGATCTTCTTCAAGGCAGTTAATTAACAAATCTATCCAACGGTGGATTTTATTGTCTAAATGTTCTCTGCTAGTCCAGCCCTCAGAGCAGCTAGCGAAATGATCATGGGTAGATCTAGTAAGGAAATTTCTTAGTGGAATCGCTCCATAGCAATCACCATGTCCAGGCACAATTATTGGGCTTTTATCCATTTGTGCATAGATATAACCAGCGCTGAGAAAAGAACCAGTACCGAAAAGTGCTAATGCTGTTGTCAGAAGAGGACCTTTGTTAAAAATGCTTTCGGCAACAACTAAACCAGAGCCATTCTTTGCAAGTTTGCAGGGGGTTGAGCTATCATCGCATTGAGAAATGTTAAAAGGCGACGGTTCATTTTCGGTGTACCCGCCTTCCTCAAGCCTAGGAAATGTCAGATATGCTTACAACTGTCTTTAACATAGATGATCAATAAATTGGTGTCTTACAATTCTCTGGACCGAAAGTTGCTCTGTGGAGGGCAGTCTTCTCCACATACTCCCACGGTTGGGTCCCGGTCTAATAAAATTCCGGCCTGGTTTCCATTCATAATATTAGGAAGTTCAAAGTAGCCGGCAGTTGTGTCAACAGCAATTGAATACGTTTTAGCTGCAGGTTGAGACATTGAAGGTCTATAGCGACTTAAATTCATATACATAATTTCGCTGAAATCCTGTCTATCGCGAGTTCGTCGCCAGGGAGATTGCCATTGGCCTGCGAGAATGCAAATCTGAATAGTCCAGAACGATAGATCAGAAGTGCTGGCATAGTCTAAGAATAATGCTCCAGGTATATTGGAGCAGTCAGAAGGAAACTCAATCTCCGGAATTGAAGTAGACACAGCTGTAGAATTGATTCGTAATAGAAATTGCCTCGTCAGACCTGTATTAAAATTATTACCTAGCGGAGATATAAAAGGATTGTCTAGTCGTGTTATCTGGCCTAAAGTAGCTTGAGTTCCTGATCCACACCATATGGCACTGTTGTTTATTTTAAAGTCGAACTTCGGGTCAAAAAGATTGCAAGAGAGATTAGAATTGCCAGGCCATAATAGCGTTTGTGGCTCATCAGGACCACTTGAAATAAGTTTGTTCCGTGTAGCAACAATTACCGAATCTGGGACTGAAAATCTTTGCGGTGGATTTGACCATTGGTCCGGTAGGTCTACTACTCCTCCAATAATCTCTGGCATCTGTGGAGTTGATATTGATGTAGTCGAGAGATATATCTGTTGTAGCGGTGCTATTAGGAAGCCGATAACATGTATTAACATAGCTAATCCAAGGAATGAACTATATTGTTTCCGATACCGAGTTATTAGACAGTACACACCTGGATCGGTCCATGTTCTATCTGCTAAGGCAAGAAGTTGCCGTAGCGTTAGTCTTTTGGACGTGTCCTGTTTTTGGGAACCTGTGTTTTGTGCGTATGTTACCGCAGCTGATGCACATACAGCTGAAGTTAAGGGAATGGTGAGGACATTAATAATGGCCTGTACGACACGAATAGCTTGAAACCATTTCTCATTTTTAACCATAGCTTTGTGTAAAGTACTCTTTTCGGGAGATATCAGCTCTCCATCGGGAGCAGCTAGCTCTTCATCCCATAGGAACCAACAGTCCGTTTCATCATTCATCCATACTCCATATTTTCTAGTCGTCAGTGGACGGAAAGCCATGTAACAAATCAAGATCCACACTAGGCAACAGGTAACGGTGTATAGGCTAACAATCACGGGAACATATAGACTTCGTGTTAAGTTGACCGTTGGTTTAAGAGTAGGAGGCTGTTCTGATTCCTCGTTTCTACTCGAGCTTGACGCCGTGGAAGAGGCCGTCGCCTGCGGCGGAGCGATGTCGTAATAAGCTGTAGCCGCCATATCCAACGGTTTAGCAGAGAGCTTGTGACTACTGTAGACACAATTATCTGTAAAGACACGTTTGTAACGGCCTTTGAAATAATTTGCTAGGCATGGAGCGAGAACACGGTATCTTGTTCAATGGCTTGTTGGTGGTACTCTCTATTCGAAAGGAACATGCCTCTTGGGGAAAGTTAGTCTGAGATTACGAAGAATAAAGTTTATGTGAAATACTACATAGTGGTACGCCGGGTCATATCCTGTTACGCCTGGACCTTGCGCCCGCGATCAACGGGCCAATCTCCAAGCAGATTGGGAACTATCCACATAACTATGGAAGCAGGAATACTACGTGGGCGGCGTAATGATATGCATGAGCGTATTTCAGGCTAAGAAGGTGATGTATATGCCGCACCTCAAGGCCTACCAAATAGAAAAACGGTCGGACAGAAACCGGATCTTGAGAGGTTGTCTTCCCTTCGAAGCTGGTGAAGCTTGATACTACTATTATCGCTCCCAAGTTGCACGTTCATTGAGCCTTGATAATATTCAACGGCTGAAACGTCGCTCCTTTCCCAAGGTTGAGAAAACGACACCCCCCATCCCGCCCTCCCTAGAATCTGCTAAAGGCCTTACTTGCCGTTTAATCTGAGCAAATACAGTGATAGGGATATATATTCTTTCAATCGATATCTAATTGCGCAAGTCAATACGAGAATAAAAATTACTGATTCACGTCCTCGATAAGTTGCACAATTTTAATCTCATAGAAAAAATACTAGTCACCGGGTTTCAACCCTGAAAACTGTAAACCACACTTATTTAAGAGCTCGATTTGAGGCTGAAGAAGGTTTCTGCCAGCCAATACGGGTTTCAAATTTTATCTTCGCTCAAGTTTCACAATCCTAACGTCGTTCTTTGCCTAGTCATGGCCCTCCAGATCTAACTTCGGTCCGTAAGTGCTTTGCTATTCAAGACATATCCACAAACACTAATTTTGATTCACCTTCACTCTACAAATCGCAAACTAGCATGTACGCTCGCAAACCCTACCGTTCAGCCCAGGCTTCTATACATCCCTGGCCCCAAACGCTACATCATCAACCACATCAAACGGGACGGATTGAAGACGTAGAAGACGGCAAGCCGCTTCGTTCCCGTTAAGGCCTGATACATTTGCTAGATTCACCCATCCACATAAACGAGAACCTGCAGCTTGTGGTCGGCGTAAACTCCGCGCTGAACTAGGCAACTTGGTCTTATCACTGGGGCAGGTATCGCCGATAATGTGTGTGTGTGTGTTTTGAGAGCCCAAAATGGTCCCGGGATAGCTTCTCACTGCACCTCGAGTGCTCGACCTTCAAAGACCCCAAAAAAAAGCAAACGTCTCAATACAAATCAATCCACCTCTCCCTAAACCCCATCTCCAACGCCTCCCCCCACATCAGTCCCTGCACATAACACGGCCCAAGCAGATTATACATCCCCCCGCCACACTCCCCCAAAACATAAAGATGCTCATCCTCAGGCACACAACAAACCAAATCCCCCACCTCCGCCACCGGCGGCACCCACCCCAGATGCCCCGTCGAAACCCTACACATCCGCCTCGACTGCGCATACTGAAACGCATCCGTAAAGCTCCTCATCCCCGCATCCGCGCTGAAGGATAGGCCCGCGGCTTTCCCCAGTTGTTTATGCCGGGCGCAGTCCAGCCAGCGCTGGACCGTGGGCAGGCTGGTGTCCACGGTGCGTTTTTTGCGGCCGTTGGATTCGGCGCGGCGGGAGTGCGCTTGGCTGCCGCCGCAGGTGG
>JANIPN010478350.1:0-12809 GCA_027478595.1 Erythroxylum anguifugum
ACTTTCATAACCCATACAAATCGACTCAAATATTGAAGTCATCAAAACTAAACAATTCTTTTCTCATAATTTTTTTTTCTTAAATTCATAATTTTCTCACCAATTTCTTTTTCATTTAAAATCATTTTAATATTTCTAATTTTCATCAAAAGTTTGGGGTCCAACAGTTGCATCCTATACTGCAATCCTTGGTATAAATTAATTTTGACCAGTTTGCAAGGATCGATCTTAGGATTGAACGATGAGCCGCGATCAATCAAACTATTTTTGATAAATTGGAAAGTAACAAATGTTATGTTAAAGACGAGGGGCTGAATGATCCCTTGAAAAGATATGTGTTTATGGAACTCATCAAGGAGAAGAAACTGGTGTTGTTTGGTTTACTGGAAACTTGAATAAAAAAATTAACTTTACTGAATTCTCAAAATGTTTTAGTGGCTCACCGGAGGACTTTATCCAACCATAGGTCTCATTTTAATGCGCATATCATATGCATCTATAACTTAGATCTGATAGAGGTACAAGTGGAAGAGGAGAGTGACCAACATATTCATTTAACATGCAAGATAAAAGGTCAGCAATCCAAATTAGTATTAACTCTGTTTTATGTGACCAATTTTACTTTCCAAAGAGACAACTTGTGGAATAGTTTACAAAGAATTTAGAACTATGTCGCTACCCCTTGGATGGTTTTTGGTGTTTTCAATTGTATTTTAAATCCTCAAGAGGCTAAAGGCAGAAAGATATACACGCTAGCAGACATTAAGAAACTAACTAATCTGTTAAGAGTTATGAAGTTGATAGACTTACTATCTACTAGACGTTTGCTTACATGATCTAATAATCAAGAGTGAACCATACTTATTCAGAAAAAACTGGATCGGTGCTTGGTCAATTCGGAATGGCCCAATACTTTCTCCCAATAAATTGTTCACTATAAAGGAAATCTAACCTCGAATCATTGTTTTCAACTTATTCAATGTTGTGCTAAGGTAAAGAGATGGGGAGCTCCATTTTGATTCTTTACTGGAGTTCTTCAAATGGAGGGATTTCAGGAACTCGTTACCATTTGTTGGCAGCAGGAGATATATAAGGCATTTCAGTTGAAGAAAAAATTGAGGAAGGTAAAAAATGCAATAAAGAACTTCATTTGTATAGTAATGGATAGTTACAAACTGATCAGGTAGAGATGGCTAGATCGTACTTTTCATAATTGATGGGTTCGAAGGAGGTGGAACAACCATCAGCCAATATAAGAGGATATTGGAGGGGTCATAAGGGAGGATCGAAAGGCACTTCTAATATCTCCGTTCTCTATTAGTGACATAAAAATGACAGTCTTTAAATTGTAGCTTTCCAAAGGCCAAGGCCCAGGCCCAGATGGGTTTACATCTAGTTTTTTTTACAATAGGCATGGGATATCACGGGCCAATTAGTAGTTGAAGTAGTCTTGGAATATTTCCAGAATGTGAAAATGTTGCAGGAAATGAACAACACTTTTATATGCTTGGTACTAAGAAAAAACATCCCTTAAATCTGGGGGAGTTTCATCTTATCTCATACTGTAACTTAATATATAAGGTGAATGCAAAATTACTGGCAGATAAGTTGAAAGGGGTACTCGCGAAAACTATTGAAATCACCTAAGGTGTATTTGTTCCTGACAAGAATATAGGAGATAACATCCTCTTACTACAAGAATTGGTAAAGACTATTTTCTGGTAGGCCAAAAAAGGGATGTATGTTAAAGATCGATTTCTACAAAGCTTATGATACGGTAAATTGGAGTTTTGTGAGAGCCTTTCTGGAAATTATAGAGATGCCAGTGGTATTCGTAAACCGGATTATGGAATGTATTCAGACTTCTACCTTAAGTGTGTTGGTTAATGAAATTCTCTCCAAGACATTTAAGAATGCTAAGGGACTAAGATAAGGGGATCCGCTGTCCTCTTATATATTTGCCTGGGTTATGGAAGGCTTGTCCCAACTCATCAGATCTTTAACTACATCTAATGGTAATTTCCAATAACACCAGAAATGTCAAGAGCTTAAACTCACACACCTCATTTTTGTGGATGACCTTATGCTATTCTGTTCTGCTGATGTAACCTCGGTGAATATACTAATGAACTCCTTGAAGACTTTCTCGAAATTATCTGGCCTTAGAATCAATATAGAGAAAAGTTGTTTGATGCTATCTGAAGATGTGCAGAACCCTACTGATTTTAGTAAAGCAACAGGGCTCACTGTCCAAGCCCAAGTTATGAGATACCTCAGGGTAACGGTTTCTCCTTCTAAGTTAAAATATGTCGATTGTATTCCAATTTTAGAGAGAATCAAAACCAAAGTACTCTCTTGGATAAATTGTTTTCTCTCTTAAGCAGCCTGTATCTAGGGGCGGATCCAGGAAGTTTTTTCAGTGGGGGCAAACAAAATTTTCAGTGAGGGCAAAGCTTCAAAATAAAATTTTGTGGGGGCAAAAACTAAAAAAAAAATTTTTACATAAAAAATTTAGAAAAATTTTTTGGGGTATCCGCCCCTGCCTGTATCACTTAATTATTTTCGATATTGAGTAGCCTTCATACACATTGGTTAGCCCGCATGGTTCTATCTTGTAAAATTGTCAAGGAGATACATCAACTACTAAAACCTTTTTTATCGTCTAGAAGATGTGACACAGGGAAAAATGCCAAAGTTAAGTGGAATAATGTTACAATCCCACAGAAATTAGGTGCTCTCAGCATCCAATCTACTGTTTCTATGCAAAAAGTCTTACTCAGTAAAAAATTATGACAACTGTTTTTATACAAGGAAGCATTGTGGACAAAATGGGTCTATCAAGTTCACCTCTATAGTCATAACTTCTGGCAGATTAATAGCTCTCACCATCATTCCTAGTTTTTTAATGAGTTGTTGAGGATGAGACAACTACTCTATCCCCATATTAAACATCGTATATATGGAGGGAGGGGGCTAAAACCTCAAATTGGGGCTAACGTTTTTAAGTTTGATTAGTTTAAGACTTAAACTTGTAACTTTGTCAACGAAGGTCTAAACTTTCATGAGTCTAGTCAATTTAAAGCTTTTTTTGGATGAAAATTAGGAAGTGTCATACATGCATCATTTCTGTATTTAAAAAGTATATTTAGAGAGGCCAGGTAGAATTTAAAAGCCGCATAAAAACCACAAAAGCCACGTAGATTTTAGAAAAAAGGATAATCATTTAAATTTTTCATAATAAACTTGTATAATATTTGCATATCCATCTAGTTACCTCTCAAACATTTAGTCAGTCGTTTTCTTTTATTCACTTGAAAAGAAAAAGAGAAAAAATATAGGCTTCCTAGATTTGTCTGTCCGCTCCATCGCTGTCTTTGTTGTGGTCTCGCAACCTTTATCAACAAACCCATTTTACGTCAGTTTTGTGCACTTTAAATGAAATAATATCAACTGATTTGTTCATGTGTTTATAATTTGGTTAGGTTTTTGATTTCGATGTCCTCAACATAGAATGGAAAATTGATTTTGTGTTTGTGTTATAGTGCTTCGTTCTATTGCTGTTGAAATTTGTACAGCTCTTTTGCCATATACTTAAACACTTTTTAAGGAGTTTTACCTATAGGTATATCTTTTTCCAGCATATACAAGTCAATAGAAGAACCGTTTTCAAAGTATGGCAAAGTCATGCAATGTTATACTAGAAAAGAATAGGGTTTTTTTTTTCTTATTTCAGTTATGTTTATACTAGTTTTCTTCTTAATACATTCATTCTCTTGGTCTCATTTAAGATAACAATGAAAAAAAACTAAACATACCCAAATGTTTCACATACATGACTTTCTACCAAGAAGATGAAGCCTCGAGAGCCTTAGTAAAGATGAACAAAAAGGTAAAATTACAGTCCACTATGGAATTTGAGTGAAATGGGTAAAATACTAAACAACGATGCGATTATGGATCATTTGGTAGCTCGTTGATGGATGCATTATCTTTGCAAAGTTTTGAGCAAATTTTCATGATTCTTAACCAAACCAGATTTATATTGTAATGAACTTTGCCTGAGCATTGGTTATAAGCTACATAACAAACTCCCGTGACAAATAAAAAGACGTAAACTTTGCAATAGCAAAGTTTAGTGTGCTTTGCATCATCAGATAAATTCTAGACTATTATTAATTCTACTATGAAACTCCCATTTGTAATTGTAATAAGGTGATTGACTTTATTTTTGGGATGAGTGTAATTGTAAGATGATTGATTTTGGTGGGTGAAAAGAAACAAATATTTCAGGTACAGTTATTATCTTTTGTCTTCATGCCCAGAGACAGTTAGAAATAATTTCTTTGGAATAATAAATGCACACGCATCTAACCATTAACATCAGTTCTTATATTTGACACCAAGAGAAGCAGAAAGAAGAATGGGAAAGTCCATGTTAGAACACTCAAGATCTCAGGAAAGAAATGTAAGTTGTAGCTCCTTTATCCCCTACATACCTAAGACTTTGAACAAATCTCTCTACCTGAGGAATCATGAGGACAGTTTGTAAGAGATCAGCAGTAGGAGGGAAATGCAAAGAAAAGGCGATGATGTGTGAAGGGAATGGAAATAGGGTGAAATTTTGTGGATTATATATTAATTTAGGGTTTCTGCTAAAAATTTAAATGATTTTATTTATTTTTTATTTTCTAAAAATCCATGTATGTTTTTAACATGGCATTTAAAGACTAACTAACTTGTCTATAACAGCGTGTGTATGACACTTCCTAATTTCTATCCCAAAAAGCCTTAAATTGAGCAGACTCGTGAAAGTTTAGACCTTCGTTGAGTAAGTTACAAGTCCTAAATTGATCAAACTCAAAAATTTTAGGCCTTAATTTGGGCTTCTAGTCGAGGGAGGGATACCTAGGTCTAGTTTGATAATTGGCTAGAGATTAGCCCCCTAATAGATCACCTAATATACTATCACTTGCAACACCGATTGCCAATAAAAGCTCGAGTTTCATATCTAATAGTGGATGGAAGTTGGAGGAGTCATTTTATGGGAATTTTGCTTCTGCAGGAGCATCTACCCCATTTAGGGGATACTTAGATAATTGATTCCAAAACTCATGTAAAATATAGGACAGGACAAGTTAGTTTGAGTTCTGTACCAGCACAACAAACTGAGGTCTAAGAGGAAGACTAGGAGAAGGTCTTCAATTTGACCTTTAATAACAACAAGCTTTTGAAGGAGATGGCACAAGAACAACAATGACAGGGATGCGATATAAAGAGAATGTTTAAGAACTTCATTGCTTAAGGAGTTCAAATTCCTTCGCCTACACCATCACCGCCTCAATCTCTATTAATGGTTTCATGCTCTAACATTTTCTTTTTTAATGGATTTTATTTTTTATGTATGTGTTGTTTGTTTTCTCACATTGAATAATTTGTTGTCTAAATTTGGGGAGGTTTGTGTATTACTAATATAAAAATAAAGGCAGTCTATCTTAAAAATCGTAGACAAGATATTCAACAACTTCCTATGGTCTAGAAAAATAGAGGGAACTCACAAAACTAAGATGAAATGGAGTAACTTTAAGAAAAAAAAGGAGTTATGGGGATATGTTATGTTCAAACCATAAATGCCATATTGCTTAGTAAGAGATTATGGAGGCTTATGCATGACAAACAAGCTTATGTATGACAAACAATCTCTTTAGTGCAAGTTGATTTATAGTTACTTTATTAAGAATAGGAGTATTTGGGCAATTCATTCTACACACTTTCCCTTAACCATACCAAAAGCCATTTTGAAATTGAGGGCCACATTCAAGATATAATTTATAGCATTAGTTTTTTTTAACCAAGGACGAAACTCTAGAGGGGATGGCTACCCTATTTTATTAAAAATAAAATGTTATTAAAAGATGGAGGGGGACATAAACCTTACCTCATAAATTGGAAATGGCATTACGTGGAAATTAATAAAAAAGAACAATATAGTGAAACCATCTAATGTAAGGAAAATGTTGTTTATCTAAAGTAAAAAGACCGCATATATATTAAGGTAAGTTATCTAAATTGTTAAATTCCAAGTACATGTCGGTGGAACTTGCGAGTTTCGCAAAAGCATCAGCTACTGAATTTATTTCCCTATAAACATAAGTGATATTAAAGACAAAATCCTGCAGAGATATAGAAATTGTTGTGAAAAGATCTTTATAATGCCAAGGACATGTTATTTTTCCTGTCATTATTTGAACCAGTAGCTTGGAATCTGATTCTATACACATCTTTCAAACACCCTATAAATGACAATGTTGAAGTGCCAATTTAAGAGACATTAATTTAGTATATAGACTGGTCCCATGTTAAACAGTTTTTGATCTTGCAAACTTAAAATTGCCTTTAGAGTCTTGAACAATATACCCAATACCACAAGCACCAAGATTACCAAGACTTGATCCATCAATATTTAATTTGAGCCAAGAGGGAGGAGGAGCATTCTATACCAATACCTTACTTTGGATCGATTTTGGAGGTAACAAGTTACAAATCAAACCAGTGGAGATAAGGAATTGATCTTATATTGAGTGCATCATAAAAGATTTGATGATACTAACATTATATAAATGTTTATGAACAAGATATATTACTAAACTGGCCTCCGTTGTAGTATTAGTAGGCATCTCTTTTTTCCACCAAATATCTAGAGTATCAAATAAGCTAACATTCAAATCTGGCTTTCTTATGTTCATTTTCCCTTCAAAATAAGACCAAACTTGGAAGGCTATATTGTAAGAAAAAAAGACATGGTTAATATCTTCTAAATTCTCACAAAAACAACATTTTGTAGCCATAGAGAAACCCAATTGTTTAAATGTTTCTTGTAGGGAAGCAATCCATTTAACAATCACCAGACAAAAATAGAGAGCTTCGGTGGCATTCCAAATGTATTGCAATTGATATTTTTGTTTAGACCTCAGTTTAATCTGCTTATGAGTTGATTTAAAAGTAAGTGAACAATCCAAAAGAGGTTGGCATCCATATAATGTGATCTCTCCCATCAACAAAGTCTGAATGGAACATTGTAAGAAAAGCAACTATATCCAAAGGTAACAAATTTTGGACAGCCATGAGATTAACGACCACATTGCTAAAAAATTCTTATAAAGTAAAAAAAATAAGGAAGCTCATCATTTCCCTCATAATAAGAATGTAACATACCTTTGTCAAACCAATTATCCCACCAAAAAGAACTCGATCCATTCGCTATTATGATTTTTGTATGAGTTACAAAAAATTCAGTAATCTGCTTGAGATGCTTCTAGTGCCAACTCTTTTGGATTCCCTGAGCTCAATTTTTTAAGGTTTGTGCCCAAAGAGAATTGCCTTGATGAAATTTCTACCATAATTTACAAGCAGCCACACAATCTAAATCAATTAAAGACGAAAGTACAAGGCCATTTTCATCTTTTGAAAGTGGGAGACCCCTCTAATTTTGCCAATGTTTCTTATTTCCATCCTCCATTTTTCCCCAAAAAAGTCTAGCAAATCTTTGTTAAATCTAGTGAATGGTTGATTTTGGAAATTGAAAGGCAGATATGCGATATAATGGAATTGCAGAAAAAACATGCTTGATGAGAATCATTCTACCAGTTGGAGAAAGAAGTTTTTGACACCAACCATTTAATTTCAAATCAATCTTGTCAAGTATAAGTTGAAAATAGGAAGATTTTGGTCGACCTTTGAACAACATACTTCCCAAATATTTAAAAGGTAGCTGATCTCGCAAACTGTAGTGATAGTCGTGATTAAGTGAGAATGTAATCGGCTCATATGTTTTGAATCAACAAAAAAACCTTCTAGCCATAGTGATCTTTTTCTCACTGATGTCTTCATAGAAGTGCAGAAAGTTCATCAAATTTCTTAGAGAACGTCGATGTCCCTTGTAAATAGAATTATGTCATCAACGAAGCTTAACTGTGTGATAGTTTTGAAGCCTCTTGGTAAAGCATAAGTATTAATTTTTCCTTCTTTTTCCATAGCGTTCATACCTCGCAAAAGTGCCTCTGAGACCAGTATGAATAGATATGGTGATATAGGATCACCTTGTTTAATTCCTCTAATAGCTTTGAATTGGACGCTAGCTTGTCCGTTAATCAAAACTAAAAACCAAGCCCCTTTTATATTATTAAGAATCAAATGAACAAAATGATCATTGAAACCCAACTTCCATAATAATTTCTCCAAAAAAGACCATGATACTCTATCAAAAGCTTTCATCATATCCAGTTTAAAAACCATGTTGTGAACTCTTATTTTCTTGTCAATGAATTGAATAATTTCTTGTGCCAATAATAGATTATCTGAGATTTCTCTGCCAGAGAGAAAAGTTGTTTGTTCTTCATAAATTATTTTGGGAAGAAAAGGTTTAATCCGCTCTGCAAGTATCTTGGATAGGACTTTAATTGGAAAAGTGCGTAAACTAATAGGATGGAAATCTAAAAATTTTAAAGGGTTATCTTTCTTTGGTATCAACGTTATCAATGTTGATCCCATACCACTCGGAGTAGGAACTCCCAAGAAAAATTCCTGCACCATAGCATACACATCTGAAGCAACAATATCCCAGCAATATAGAAAGAAAATCCCAGAGAAACCATCAGCTTCAGCCACACTATCTGGATCAAGGTCAACATCACAGCTTCAACTTCCTCTAAATTGATTTTTTTTTAACAAAATAACATTGTAGTCATTGGAGAGAACTCGTGGCATCCATTGTAAAAAATCCATAGTCTTTTGTTCATTCACCTGCTCATCAAAAGTTAAGAGTTTTGCAAAGAAATCGTTGGCTTCACTGGTTAACTGATCTTGTGTCTCCACCCATTGTCCACTTTTATTTTTATTTTGTCAATTATGAATCGTGCATGCTTAGTGTCAGTATAAGCATGGAAAATTTTCAGATTTGAATCTCCTTCTTTAAGCCATTTAATACGAGATTTTTGCTTCCAAAACATTGTGATCCAGGACATGTTGCATAATAGACTATCAAGTCTCTTCCAAACTCTCGTTTGACGTCTAGAGCCCATCCATGTGTCTATGGATCCTTCAGTTTGGAAGAGTATAAGCTACTGCAGTGTGAAGGAAGTTGTTGAAATCATCCATGTATCCTTGATGTGGAATGGAATTTCCTCTATACTATGCGACATTAGAGATAACATTGAAATCCCCACCAAACATCCACAATTTATCATGTAAATCATCTACATTTCTTTCTAAAAAAGACCAAAGGTTTAGTCTATCTCTTCTATTACATTTAACATAGATCGTTGTAATAAATAAGGACTCCAATGAAGTGTTATTGATCAATTCAACATGAATAACCTAATCATGATCATAAATAATCTTAGCAGTATAAGAAGATTTCCACATGATCCAAAATTTATTATTGACATTGAAAAACTTTCATGATAACCCAATGAAATTTGTAAGGAATGCAACTTATTTGGAGAAATCATTGGTTCCATAATGGCGAAAAAAGAGAGTTGATGAAGCTTTTGCAATTTTTCAAGTCTACGAATTGATTGTTATGAGCCTGCTCCTCTAATGTTCCAGAATAACATCGTCGTTGGATTCATCTAGTTATACAAATTAAGCGGGAGCAATCTATCTTATTAAAATGGTTCTGGGCATATCAAAATAATTTTTCCGAGCCCTTCTCTTTCGGGAATCTTTGATTGCATTTTTCTAAGCATTGTGCTTAGAGAGTTTATTATCATACTCTCAACTGAATTGATTGAGAAGTTGAATCACCTCATCTTTTGGAAGGTCTGGAAAGATTTGACGATCAATATCAAAATTGCTTCTTTGTAATTTGCAAGACCGTAATTGTTTGGCAGTGGATAAACTGGGGGAATCATTGTGACGTTGTAAACACAAATATTGATCCCAGTCTATGTAATATCTTGTTTTTTGGAACATGCTTAAGGCTTAACCCTAGATTAAGTATTGCATATACATGTATAAAAATAACATTCATATACGAATTGATATTTGTACACATTACAAAGATATTATATGCACTCAATTGACTTATTCCGGAGTATGAAAAATGTCAAGTGATCTTGATATGAATTATGAATTAATATGTCTTGAATTTTTGTATGATTGGATTTCAATAAGTAAATTGGAATTAATGTTATGGATTGGGAAATTTATGGATTAAAATGTATGTTGGGACTAGGAAAAATGCTAAGTGGTAGAATAAATTGATACATGAAAAATTTGGACGATTTAGCCTAAAATTGAGTGACATTTGGCATAGTTAAAATTGGTGACAAATGGACTAGTAATTAATTGACAAATGGACCAATTATTGTGTAACATGTGGAATAATTATAATGAGACATATGAACTGATTAATTGGTGATATATGCCAGCATATATACTTGATACATGTTGAACATGCCTTTAGCATATGGCCATTCCATTAGATGACACCTAACACCTTAGGTGTAACATTCAGCGGGAGCAAATTTGGTTCAGCGCATTCTTGTTCTTTCTTCTCTCATTCACACCACTGAAACTCTTTTCTTTCACCTTCCTGAACTTGCTTATGGTTATGCCTAATTGTTGCATAAATAATCCATGTTTTAGCCTAACAAAGTTAAGTAAAAGATCAACTTGAAGTTGCCTTACTAAACCTAGCCGAAATCCATCTAAGTTTTACCTTGAATGTGTGATGTTTCTGCTTACTTGGAGTACTGGATTGGCTTAATCTTTTGAGCTGGAATTGGAGTTAAAATTGTAATTAAATGATTGGTGTATATAGCATATTATGATAGAGAATTGATGATGATGAATTAGGATGAATTCCATATGATGTTAATGATTGATTGTGCTGGAATATGTTAGCTGTAGTATTTTCACTGAACAGACATCCGTATTTTGGTCTTAACTTGATTTGTAGATATCTAAATGGGATGATTTTAAGTTTAGATTAAAATAAAGAAATATGGATATATTTTTCATGAAAGAATCTAATTTGAATTCTGTCTCTAAGAGTTTCAAAATTTGGCTTGAAGTTGAGTTTTTGGATTCTATTGCGGTTTGAGAACAGTCTGTAATATTTTGTGTATAACTTGCAAAATACTAAACCAAATTGTATTAATTTTAGTTCATTAGAAACTTAAGACATATGGAAACATTGTTTTAGAAGAATGTATTGCCAAATTACTTCATTTTCCTTGTCAAAATGGCCAAGCAAAATTGACCCAAAATACCGTTTTAAGAAAAACTGGAATGATGCTTGAATAAAAGGTAGTGCATGGTCGTGCTTATAACGTTTTGCCTAATTACTTAATTTTCCTTGTCAAAATAGCCATGCAAAATTGACCTCAAATACTGTTTTAAGAAAAAACTGGAATGATGCTTGAATAAAAGGTAGTGCATGATCGTGCACAAGCACGATCGTGACAGAAAGGGAACATTAGAGGGTTGCACAATCATGCACAAGCACGTTCATGACAGAAAAGGATCAATTGGAAGTGCATGATCGTGCACAAGCACAATCATGACAGTGAAGGTGCACTGTTATTTGACAACTTTGAACACCCTTCACTCTTTTGACCATAACATCTTTTCAGGACCTACGATTCACTTGAAATTTGAACCACAAGCTCCTAAAACATTGCCCTTCCTCTCCACCAAAATTCATTTTCATCTAAATTCACTAGGATAGGATTGGTAATGATCGATTGATGATGTTATAAAAATCAAGTGTATTGAGCTATGAATCTTAGTGCATGATTAAGTGATGAACTTAGAATAAATTTGTATTATTGGGGTATGAACCTAAGTTTAAATTAGACATATATGAGTTTTGAAGTATGAATGATCATGATTTGAGTTATGAATAAAGGAAACATACCCAAAATAATCATTGGGCATGCATTGAACATGACATATGTATTTATGTGCACAAAAAAATAAGTGTTTGATTGATTGACTTTGTAATGTGAAGTATGTGTGAATTGTATGATTTTAGATGCTCAAGTCAAACATCATTCAAACATTGCCTGACCATCCAGGCAACAACATAATTGGAACATACTGTGAAATATGATCTTCATATGATTGATTTATACTGTTTAACTTCCAATTATTGAACTACTTGTGATCTGTTTGTGAATTCTGGACTTTAATGGTCCGAGGAGTTTGATATTCGTTAATATATTGGAAGTTTTCTATTTGCATCTAAATTCTGAGTGATATCTGTATACTCAACAAAATTTGAATGCCAAACTGAGGTCCGATGAATATAAGATTCTGTCTGTGCATTAAAAATGAATGTTATACATGGCATATTCTGTTATCTAATGCATTTCATAAAATGCATATTCAGATAAAGGCGTTGTGATCAGAGTAGCTAGTCTGAAAGAGCTTTAAGCTTAGAATTCTGCACGTAGAGCTCTGCATCATGATTTTTATCTTACTGAGCCCAATGAACCAGTATTTGTATCTGTATCTGGAAGGCGCTCGGTCACAACAAATAATAACGAATCTGGAGTCTCATATGCATCTGTATTTGTATATTTATGATTATGGAATATATGATTATGAAACCTTTTTTGAAATTGTGACGATAAAGTGATATGCCATGATAAGGTGATTGATTAGTTTATTTATGTTCTAAAAGAATGTTTGTGAAATTGGTTGGTGATCGCGGCTTATCGTTCAATATTAAAATTGATTCTTGGAAACCGGTCAAATAAAATTTATACCAAGAATTGCAACACAGGGTGCAACCTCGGGTCGACTCT